>JAAGKR010009109.1:6897-28039 GCA_011419295.1 Clarias macrocephalus | reverse complement strand
CATTTTTCTCACCAGCTCATCTCTGTCCAAACCCTGGAAAATCACAGAGAGAGTGAGAGAGAGAGATCTGATCCAAACCCCAGAGTCTTTATTAAACTCTGCAGTGTATCGCTGGTGTGTTTACACTCTGAGGTTTTCTCAGCACTGCCCTGTTTCTGTGTGGCTCAAAAAGCACAGGTGTAAATATTTAAAGAGTTGAGCTGCTGTGAGGAACGCAGGCGTATTTCGCTCAGCTACCGAGCGATACCGAGATTCTGACCGACTCACGAAGGAGAACGGGTCAGGGTCCAGTTCTAGCAGGTGTGAAATATACTGACGTCAAGCTCTGTGTTCTGATTGATCGGAAAAGCGTTCAGTCACAGGTTTATATCAATGCCCTCATTTCTGTTTTTTCGTGCTTTTTGGTTATTATTGCAACAGCTTATTCACAGGCTGAGGCTGTACAGCTGATCTCGTACAGCTGATTATACAACAGTTAGGGAAGGAGTCTCCAGTGTCAGCGATGAAGGAGAGCAGTTTTAGCATTTTGCAGACAAAAGAAAGACAGGCTGTGTATTAATGCCGAGTTCGTCTTACTCTTTAACATCAGAATAGATGATTGGTCAGGACGCAGAATGGAGCAGCTCCGCAGTGTGCGAAGGTAAAAATAAAAAATAAAACGGCGTTGCGATTTTGATTGTTTCTCCAGAGGAGCGGAGACCGCGCCGCTAATTACAGCATGCTGTCCTCACTTCCTCAGCAGCACAGAGGGAAGCTGAGACCAGACAGAACGGACCACATCTCTAAACAGACGTGGCGTGATGGTTGTTGTTTAGACCCCAAAACATTGAACAGCAAAATAGTTCCCAAGGCAACGGGCACTGACACACAAGCAACCCATCTTCTCTTCGAGTAAAAGCAGCTGTTTAGAATAAAAACGAGCAGAGAGTTTAGGAGATGTGAAGTGTGGGACTTGAGGACCAGCAAAAAGCCTGGAGGTTCAGAAAGCCTCATCAAAGCTTTACGAAACCCCTCGAAGAACCATCTGCTGTCTCTCTTTCTCTCTCTCTCTCTCCCTCCGAGGCTCGTTCTGCTTTACAGCACGTTGCCCTTCCTGTGTGGACATAAACCAGCGCCAACTCGGGAGCTGAGGATGTCAAGCAGGAGATGGGCTGTGGTGAAGGATTCACTCTGCGCGTGTGTGTCTGAGGCGATCCGGAAATAAGACGCTGTCACAGCCCTGTTCCTGTTCTGTTAGAAGTGATTAAGCAGGACACGTCGCCCATTAGTGAGGACATGAAAATGCAAAGCAGACTGGAGCAGCTGTTGGTTTTGTTCTCAATCAAAAGCGGTGATTTAAACACAACAGGTCAGATCAGATCAGATCTGATGCAGGTTCCAATCCCTGCTGCATGGCCGTGTCTCATTTAAACCCGCACCGTAATCCCGGGGTGTGTTAACAGCGAGTCGCTTTAGAGATCAGATCAGATTATATAGTGACTTACAGTTCAGACCAAAAGTTTGGACACCTTCTCATTCAAAGAGGTTGAATTTGTATTATGGCAAGAAAAAGCAGCTAAGTAAAGAAAAACGAGTTTCCATTATTACTTTATGAAATGAAGGTCAGCCAGTCGGAAAAATTGGGAAAACTGGGAAAAAGTGTCCCCAAGTGCAGTCACAAAAAGCATCAAGCGCTACAAAGAAACTGGCTTACATGCGGACCGGCCCAGGAAAGGAAGACCGAGAGTCGCCTCTGCTGCGGAGGATAAGTTCATCCGAGTCACCAGCCTCAGAAATCGCAGGTTAACAGCAGCTCAGATCAGAGAGCAGGTCAATGGCACACAGAGTTCTAGCAGCAGACACGTCTCTAGAACAACTGTTAAGAGGAGACTGTGTGAATCAGGCCTTCATGGTAGAAGATCTGCTAAGAAACCACTGCTAAGGACAGGCGACAAGCAGAAGAGACGCGTTTGGGCTAAAGAACACAAAGAAAGAACACAAGAAAGAAAACTTGCTGAATGAGAAGGGGTGTCCAAACTTTTGCTCTGTACTGTACATGGCGGGATCCAAACTGACTGATTTGGGCTTAAGAGGGTAGAAGAAGGGTTTAAGACTGATAAGATTAGCATTAGAGTGTTTGTGGGGGGGAGGGGGGGTTTCGGGCAGGCTCGAGCGTTACACACTTCCGGGATGCCACAGCACTTCTGTGTTTGTGTTTTGCGGCTCAGCTGAGACGTTAAAGATCCTGACAGTACTTTTATTTTCCATTCAGGAATCGACTACAAGACAACCACGATCCTGCTCGACGGACGGCGCGTGAAGCTGGAGCTGTGGTAAGTGTGTTAACAGAACAGTGCGTGTTCTCTCTAACTTTCTCTCTCACACACACTTCAGATCATAGTGTAGGTCTAATACGCTGTAAATATGAAATGAACAGCTGTCTGTCTCCGTCCCCATTTTTCAATTGGCAGAACCGCTATTCCCACAATGAAGTGGGCGTGGCCAATGAGGAAATGTCATGTCATTTTCGAGAAGTATTAAAAACTTCTGTAAATGCTAACAAGGTGGCCATGAGTTTTTAAAAAAAAAAAAAAATTATTAAAACCATGACACTCGCTCATGATCTCCAGAGTCTCAAAAACGCTTCTCCAGTAAACAGTATTTAATTTAGGATTCAGTAATTAGCAGCAGCTGAGACCGTTTCTGATCAGAGGAAATAATAATACAAAACAGAGGACTTTAAAAAAAAAAATTATTTTTGAAACTTGAAACATAGTGAGCATCGTTACAGCTGATTGTCTACGCTCTCGTTACTTATCAGCTATTTTGTATTACTCATTTCTGTCCACCTGCCCAGTCTTCGCCCACCCACCATACCTAGTCTCCACCTACCAACCATACCAAGTCTCCTCCCAGTCTCTATGAATCACGAATCCTAAAAAAAAAGGTCACTTAATTTTATTTTATAATCTGTATACAAGTTCTGAAAATAATTACATTTAATAAATATAATCTGTTATGCCTGATGTTAATATCTTAAATATTACTGTTTTTTTTTTGTTTTTTTTTTTTTTTGCTTTTTTTTTGTTTAGTGCACATACACACACACACACACTTGTCAGAGCTCTATAGCTCCCTCACCGTCCTCCTTGCTGAACGTCAGTCCAGGGCTTTACAGAGACTCTGAGCGATGAGTCAGGCGGTTTAAAGCTCTTAGTCGTGATACAGAGACGAGATGGACGTCCTGTCAGACCGCAGCTGCAATTAGACCTCCACGTCCCCATCAATCCTGCCGGAGACGAGGAGGCGGGGCTTTGTCTCTGTGGCGGCGCTTTAATATAAATCGTAGTGTGTCTTAATGTTCAGGATGGAAGAGGAACAGTGCGGCCTTTCTGTTAATGATGAGTCAGGCTCTGGGAGAAGGAAGAGTGGAAAAGTGATGTATGTGTAGTGCGCTGGAAGTGTGTGTGTGTGTGTGTGTGTGTGTGTGTGTGTGTGTGTGTGTGTGTGTGTGTGTGTGTGTGTGTGTGTGTGTGTGTGTGAGAGCCATTAGAGCTGTGCATTACAGAGTCAGTTCTGCAGAGAGACAGTGTGGTTTTAAACCTGCGTCACTCAACACCACAATCACTGCATGAACATCTTGTTTTTAAAAATGACAATGCAAAAGTTTACACACCTTCAGAGCAAGAACTTGTTCCTAGGAGTTCACTTTATATCCGATTTTTTTTTCTTTTTGCCAAGTTCTTGTGGTCGAGTGCTCGACTCTGATTGGTCGGACGCCTGGACGGTAGCTCCCGGGTTTATATCGCTCTAATGCGCTTGCTTTAACGGGTTGTTGTTGCCATAGTAACGAATCATACACACCGACGTGGACGGCAGGGATTTATACATCTTTTAACAGAGTAGAGTGTTAATGTAATGACTTCTAATGTAGGCAGACATGTTTGTAAAGGTCACATTACGGTGGAGTGAGGAGTTTACGTGTGTGTGAGCGAGGGAGCGAAGCATGCGGGTGTGTCTGGTCCTCAGTTTCACAGTAAACATAAGTGTTGTGTGTGTGCACACACTTTACATGCTACACATCAGGTGTGTTGTGTGTGTGCGTGTGTGGAGTCCCAGTATGATCTCAGAGGCTGTTAAACCGGTTTTTCGTGGCTGTGACTAACACGAGTCACTTTTATTATTTTTCCTTTTCTTTTTTTACAAATCCAACAGCTCTGTACAGATCCAGAACATTCTGTCACCGTCATGAAGGTGAACAAAAGTAGAAAAGGTTGTTTCATGCCCTGACATGTCTTTCTGTGTGTGTGTGTGTTTACAGGGACACGTCGGGCCAAGGCCGCTTCTGTACCATTTTCCGTTCCTACTCCAGAGGTGCACAGGTGAGAGATCCGGTGTTCATCACACCTCACAGGTCACATTGGTGAAATAAACATGAGTTAAAGCACAGTTTGAGCAGGATGACATCATTTCTCTCTCTCTCTCTCTCTCTCTCTCTCTCTCCCTCCATCCATCTGTCTATCAAAAGTACCTGCATACAACAGCGGTGGAGTCAGTTAGTAAACACACTGCACCTTATGGTCTTGTTTATTTAATAACGTATTTCTCAGGAACAGAGTTCATTGTTCAGAACCTCATCAGCTTGTATGGTGAAAAGATTCCAAACCTGGTTTACTCTCGTCTTTACACAGTGAGGCTGAAAGGTCTGGATCCACAGACTAACGAGGAAATGCTGTATGATTCAGCAGGAAATTATCTAGTAACCCTTTTCAACCAAAGTGTACCAAGGCCTGTCTGGTGCGAGTGCCGGTTCAAAAGCGAACCGGAGCGAATAGCCGGCTTTGTTTTTCCATGGGCTCGAGAGATATGTCTTTACGTCACGGTATATGTGCGTGTGCGTCCATACTTTCCCATCGATGCTAGTGACAAGCACAACAACGGCGAACTTCAACATGGCTTTGTGACTCTACTTTAGGATTAAACTAGTACAAGAAGGCATCTGTGCTGCCAATTAATTTAAATTTTTTGAGAGTTCATCTGTCTGTATTTTTTGCAGTAAGTACAACACTACCCTACACATGACTACACTAGTCCAGTGTAAAGATGGCCGATCATGTTTTTGGTTGTGATAACCCCGCCTCCAGCCCCTGATGTAAGCAGTTCTTTGTTCTAGCCCAACAAACGGTCTGTGCCGCCATGGAACCGGTTTTTCTGTCTGAGGGCCGGTGCTTTGGCCGTCTGAAAACAAACAAAGAACTGGTTGGAAATCGGGCACCGGCTCCGTGCTACATCTGGAACTGCCTTGATTGGAATAGGGTACATGTGAATTCTACCTTGCAGACAAAAGCGAGTTTCTTTTCTGTCTTTTGGCGTAAGTTTTAAAAGCGGGTATGAAGTAAAAAAAAATATATATATAAATCTCTGGACCCAGACCTTTAGACTAACCCTGTACGAGTGACCTTTATTTTAATGTTACAAATGTTTTCCATTTTCGCTTGTATCTTGCGTAGCTTCCATTTCACGCTTTACTCATCGTTTGACCCTCAGACAGCTTCATCAGCGTTTCAGCCGGTCAGCTTCAGCGTGTAATAAAGAGCCGTTTTAACCTGTTTATTGAGATTTTTCTCTATTGTAGCATCATGTTTTCTGAAACATTACATTGATTCAGTAGCCTATCGTGATTTTTGTCTAGCAGTTCATGCATCACACCAAAACCAAATGTTCAAAAATTATTTAATGTTTGCATTTGAATTGGTTGAATTGTTGCAGTTCTTTATTTAGTGCTCTAAATTATTTATACATTGGCTGTTAGTACATTATCCTGTGTGGTAGGAGTGAAGTTTGTTTAAAATTGTAATAAAGTGATAACTTTAAGAAAGTAATATTGAATCAGAACATTTATAAAATCGTGATACAAATCAAATCAAAGTCTCTTAAAAACATAATTTTTTAAACCTGTCTCGTGGAATATAAATAAATAATTCCTTCTTCCTGTTTTTTATCCTGTTCAGGGCATCCTGTTGGTGTATGACATCACTAACCGCTGGTCCTTTGATGGGATTGACCGCTGGATTCGAGAGATCGATGAGGTGAGAAGCTGAAAGTTGAAGCAACTTGGAGAACTTGTTGCCCAAATAAATTAGACAGATAAACAAATAAGCAGAGAACATAGTGTTTTAGTGTTTTGTGAAGTTAGATTCTCCTTCCAGTGACCAGAGAAACTCGGAGGAATTTTAACCATTTTAATAATGTTATAGAAAGATGACAGGTTTACAGAGCAAATTCACGAGAGTATAACCAGTTACACATCACAGAAGAGAATTTCTTTCCACCATGCGGCTTCCTCGGTATGAGTTATGAGTCAGTGTATTTTCAAGCACCTTAAAGTTGATTCACTTTGTATCAAAAATAAAAATAAGCTACGTGTTTTAATATAGTTTTTAGATTAGAATTTTACTCTTGCACAAGTGCTGAATCCTCCGGCCCATCACTTTCCAGTTCAATGGATTATTGCGATTTAATGTTCTTTTATTGGTCGATTTGATTCCCTGCAGTAATGGATCAGTTTTTATTTAGAAATTCACACTTGTAAATAATATTTAGGGAAACCCGCTATCAAATTGGCAAATTCCTTGAAAACGTCAAATACAAACCACTTTCATCTTCTACGCTTCTGCTTCTTCTTTTATGTTTAATGAGCACCTAATCGAGTGAAGTGTGGAGCAGGAAAAAAAAAAATATGGCTTTGTTACAGACGTGGTGTTTATTAAGTAATACTAGCATTGTTACCTTCAAAATCTTTTAAAAATCTTGTTGTTAGAGACAAACATTATTGCTGTTGAAATCGAAAATCGCAACACTCAAAAATGAATCTACGTCTGACTCACATCTCTACTCGGAGAAAGAAAAAGTGTGTGTTTGTGCTGCTTTTATGTGCATAAGTAGAACAGATACTAAGAGATACCACATACCAATTTATAAACGGCCAGCCTTTCCTGCTGCAGTACTGTGTGTGTTTGTGTGAGAGAGAGAGACGGGATTCAGAGGAGTTTTCTCCTTCCTGCCCCACCTCTTCAAAACACGTACTCCTTCATTTCAGCATGAAAGTGTTTTATTTGAATGCCGGTGATTACATGGCGGAGTGTGTTGAACTTCCTCTCGTGTATCTGCAGCATGCTCCTGGCGTTCCTCGGATCCTGGTGGGGAACCGGCTGCACTTGGCATTTAAGCGTCAGGTTCCCACGGAGCAGGCTCGCTCCTATGCCGAGAAGAACGCCATGACCTTTTTCGAAGTGAGTCCACTCTGCAACTTCAACGTCATCGAGTCGTTCACGGAGCTGTCGCGCATCGTGCTCATGAGACACGGAATGGAGAAGTTCTGGAGGCCCAACCGAGGTCAGTCTGTGTGTGAGAGAGAGAGATGCAGAGGTTGAGTGTTATGTCTATCCAGGCCACGCCCCTCAAAACACACATTAGATATGATGATCTAATCATGCAGCAGCAGCACAGTGCATAAAAAACACACAGATACAGGGCAAAGAAACATCAGGAGGAGAAAAACATCTGACTCTGGTGTGGTTGTGGGTGCCAGACGGGTTGGGGTGAGGATTTCAGAAACTGCTGAATCTCCTGGGATTTTCACACACACAACCTCCTCTAGAGTTTACACAGAATAGTGCGAAGAAACCGAAGAGTTTCCTTGCTGGCACGCACAAAACTCCAACAGCTGCAGCAGTCGAGGATCAGGTTCTGCGTGTATCTGCACGGTTTTAGGTATTGTGCTACTGCTGCCACATGATTGGCTGAGTATATACCCTGATGAACGAGCAGGTGTACAGGTGTTCCTATTACTGATGACTGGATGCTTCAGCTAAAATTTGGGGGCGTGGTCTTGAACATAACGCCAGACTTTGTAGCAAATGGAAGATATTTTTTCTCAAAATTGTGCTGCTACAAAATATATCGTGATGAGAGTAAAGTACTGAGTGACAGCGCGGTTTTACGATTCACACAGTTCTGCTGTTTCTAATCTTAAACATGCTACATTTTTTGCCGGTCCTCGTTGAACATCAGACGGTCACTCTGTGTTAGGCACCTCGTCTCTCAACGCGAGTCAAACGGCGTAGGTGAGATTGTGGTGTCACTGGTAGCATCACAGAGTTGATAGTTTTTCAGTAACTGCACATCTATAAGTGTTTCCAGTTTCTCAAAGATTACGATCCATATTAATTAAAACACGTTCATCTGTTTATAGACACATTTAGTGTGTGGAATTTCTGTGAAATAAGTTAGGATCTGCTCAGACTTGCACTAACGTATCTCTAAAGAGTTATTCCCTCACCAGCCTCTCTTTATTCTCTCTGAATTAATTAAGAACACAACAAACCTATAACTTGCCATTATTTGTTTTTTGAGAAACCTCAGTGTAAAGTGCAAGTTTTTTTGGAAAAATTACAGCTTCATGTACAACTCCTATGAAGTCCTGACCCTGGAGACTCCTTTCATAAATACTATTTAAACTTACAATCCCTTAACAGAAGACTTCACTGTAACCATATCCACACCTATGTAAATGAGCAGTTACCATCACGCCACGCTGTCACTCAGTCTCTTGTTTCTTGTGTATAACACGAGCTGAGAGTCTGTTTTACTTACATTAATCTGTCAATTCTTGCAAATTATTAATTCTTATGAAACAAATCAGGTACTCAATTTACAAGCACACAATTTGTTTTACAAGTGATTTCCCAGAATTCACAATTAGCCAGGTATGTCATGAACGTTCTTATTCTTGGGTCAGGTCTTCATCACTGCATCTATTCAGACATTAAAATATGAAACAGCCGACCCTTAGCTAAGCCCCGCCCTCTTTCAGCTCTTCATTGGAACCCGGAGACTTGACTGATGTAGTGTTAAAGTGGGTGGAGCTTGTTAAAGGTGTACTATGTAGTTGAGTGTGTTTTGTTTGTGGTGTTAACATTAGCATGACTCTGTCTCCGTGTTTACCTTCCCAGTGTTCAGCCTGCAGGACCTGTGCTGTCGCGCCATCGTCTCCTGCACGCCGGTGCACCTGATCGACAAGCTGCCGCTCCCCGTCGCCATCAAGAGCCACCTGAAGTCCTTCTCCATGGCCAATGGGATGAACGCGGTCATGATGCACGGACGCTCGTACTCGCTGGCCAACAGCGGCGGCAGCAAAGGCAACAGTCTGAAACGCTCCAAATCCACCCGGCCGCCGCAGAGCCCGCCTCAGAACTGCACGCGCAACAACTGCAAGATCTCCTAGCCTGGAACAGTTGGGTGGGGATACAAGCTCCGCCCCTAAACGCTTCATCAGGAGGATACGACGGATCATATCCGCTGCAGTTAATCATACTACTACAACACCACGTTACAACCACACACACAGCTCGCCGAACACGTCCTGCATCCGTCCCTCTGTCTGTCTGGAGAATCTGCACAGAATCAGCGTTCAGACAACCCAGAGGTGGTCAGGTTCTTCACTCAGCTCGTTAAGCTTCGGTTCGTTAGCAGCATGTTTTTAAGTTCCAAGAAGTTTGGATAAACCCACCGGAGGTTTCATTTCTCTCGGCTGATGGATGGCTCGTCATAAACACGGCCGCGTCCTGCACACCACGCCACGCCACATGACGGTTTAGAAGTGCTAACGTAACTGTGAATTGCACTGTGAGGTCGTGGTTAACACATTGATGAACGCTGATAGTGTGACTGTACTGTTTGATTACAATAATTTCTGGAAAAAATCACACGTCCCGTTGAGCACGTCCTCGGGGGAAAGGTCCGTTTGAGATCTCCCGCTTTCACAGAGACACGTCCTTCTTTTCACTTGCCTTTTCTTTTCTGCTCTTTTCTTTGTAAGCACACAACGTGGTCTTGCATCAAATAGTTTCTTAGTGGAACATGTACCCATCTGCGCTGAGCCCTTGTGCCAAACCACCTGTCTGTCTAATCTGGCATTGTTTAAAGTTTTTAGTTTCGTTTGAAGGAGTACTCCGGTGCTTTTAAGTCTAATCTCGCCCACTGTACGTCTGAAGTGTTTGCGTGATGATCAGATATAACAAGTTTCAACGCATTTCCCTGTACGTAATAACTTGCTCATAGTTTGTAAGTTTCACTTACAAACAAACATGTTTTGCTCGACTTCAAGGTTAATTGAACTGGTTTTATGGGGTTTATTCCTAATCAGATCAGGGCATCGTGTTGATTCTTGTCTGTAATAATCACACTCACACACAGACCTCAGATGTGCTAGTAAAAGTGCTGGAGTATTTCTTTAAATGCATGGGATCAGGTTGAGGCGTTTCAGACGCAGTCCTGTTGTTTTCAGTGTTTCTGTATCAGTGTTAAAATCATGGCCTTTTAGCGATTTATTTAAAAAATCTCAGAGCTGAGAACTTGAATATTATAATAATATAAACATTATAAATATTAAGCACAAACCATGTAACAATACAACTGTTTTTTTTTTTTTTTTTTTTTTTAAAGAGCAATCAGACCTTGTCCCCACCCACCCACCCCCCCCCGCCGGGCTCCTGATTATTTCGCTAAATTATTTACGAGTTCTGTGAAAGGAGCAGTGACTTATTTTGAACCCTGATAAATAATGAATTGCCGCCGATCATCGAAAACGCAGCATGAAGTCTTCGAGATCTTTCTCTCTCTGTCTATCTCAGGGATTTTGCTGGAAATAAATAAATAAACAAACCCAGATCGATAAATGTGCCACGTTATAAATCCGACGTCTGCTTCACCCTTAAGCTGTACGCATCTTCTGTCCTCACATTCTGCGAGAAACGGAGCGAAGCAGGACATCTGCAAGTCATCCGTCCTGCTTGAGCCCGAAATGTGATGGCGTCCTGTGTGAGAATGTGTGTTTAGAGAGAGGTGACCTCTGTTCATCATTTAGTAAAGTTACAATCAGTCTACAGTCATGGTTTAGTTCGTAACGTTCGTTCTGGAGAGCTTAGTTAGAAGTCGTCTTGGGGGTTCTGTATCGTACGGTTGGGCTGTGCATTGCATTGCTTTTTTTTTTTGTTTTGGTGCCTCTAGTTTTAATCTTTTGTCTTTTCCTGAACCTCTTTTAAACCGCTTTAAATCACAGGAAGTGTTTTACAGATGCAGATTAAACCTGGTAATAAATTCATGATTGATAGACTTTGGTTTAGGTTTAATCTGTGTGGGAAAACATGTCCTGCGGTGTTGGGTAAATAAAATGAAAGGGAAGAACAATGTGAATGCAATGAGCACACAGTTGTAAACACTATTATTTTTCCTCCTTAGGTGTAAGCTAAAAGCTGCTGAGTAATTTAAGGAATCAGTAAAAATGTTCTTGGAACGAAGAACCGAACCGTTTTTAAATTATTGACTGTACAGTTCTTAGTGTATGAAGAAAAGATGCCTTTTTTCACAATAAAAAATCAATTCATTTCATTGGTTTATTTTTTTGATTATTGAACTTGAATCTGCTACGACGATGCATATACATTTTTCATGTTTTAAACTAAACATCTTTTACAGCTTTACATAAAGTGAAAAGTGCATAAGCTGTGTATGGAAACGCTGCCACCTACTGGACAGAATTCTGTATTACAGTACAAACTCCACCTTGAACCACAGCTCCGGGGTATTATTGTTTTCTCTGTAGAAGGACTGAATTATGTGCGTGTTCGGCAAATGTTAAACCGAACAGTGTGTTAAATCCAGAAACGCAGATCTTTCTCCATTTGTAAACAGTCCTCGTCTGATGGGAACAGGTTTACAGGAACCTCCGAATTACTCACCATCGCCAGGCTCAAAGTCTTTAAAAATATTCCCTCACATTTCCAGCGGTAAGGTGTTCATCCAGTTTTGATTGAAGTATGTTCTCTCAGTGTGTTCCTAAAAAAGAAAGAAAAAAAAATCCCACAATCATTATGGATCTATATGACCACACACATTTGCCATCTTCATAACACTAATGTCCTGCAACATGTCTGGAATATATTATAAGATCCACAATTACGGTATTTCAGTGACAGTTCAATAGACCTGACAAACAAAAGCTTTGGAGAGAAAAAAAGAAATTGCACAAATTATTAAAACTTTCCACACTTGCACTTATGCAGGCAAGTGTTTTAAAATTTTAAGACAAATGCAGCAGATACAATACATAAGATGCAAGAAGTCCAAAATTTTATCCACATTGCACTAAATTTTTTAGCTACTTTAGAATGTTTTTGTTTTGCCCTGGAAACTTACATAGATAAAGCTAATGAATGACATCAGTAGCATCTATTTTTACTTTTTATTCATCAATTTTTACTGCTCAGAAAAGAGAACTTTAATTTTAATTTTTTTACAGTAAATGGTGTAAATGTGTACAGTTACAGCAGCATTACTTTATTCATGACTAAAAATAAAACCAGGAATAACATTAACCGGCTCAATGCTTATTCATGAGTGTTGAGTTTCTTTATTTAAAACACACTTTTTCAACATCAACACCAAACACCTTTCCCTTAACAGCAGGGCCGTGTCTCCTGCGGCCCGCTCTGTATTACTGTGTATCATTAATAACTGAGCCATCGGTCTAATTTCCAATTAAGTTGTTAAATTGCACACAAGGCGGCCTGCAGCATCCCGTGCAAAGTCTGAGGCTAGGGTCGTCTCACCTGGGGCCTGAAGGCTGCGGAGGCTCTCCTCTGTTTCTGGATGCTCTGTAATCTGTTCAGAAGGAAGGTCTTGTCCTTACCCTCCTAATAAACATGCAGAAGGTAAAGGTTATACACGGAGAAGAGCGAGAGAGAGATCCAGTCAGGAAAGAAGTGCTTGAGGTCTATTTTTAAAACTCACGTTGACAATCTGCTCACGCAGGGTCCGGATGAGCTGCTTCCTGCCCTGAGCGACTTGCCACAGGAAGTAAGTCAGGACGCTGGAACGGACAGGGAGGACATCAGAGAGAAATTAACTGTGCTTTAGATTTAGTTTGAAAGTAGAAATGTCTTTGACCTTGTCTTGTGTGCGTTTCGAATGAGCATCATGAAAACACACCTAAGCCTCACATCTTCAGGACTGCAAAATGCATTTAATCAGAAGGGAGTGGCCTAAAACATTAGTGTCTTGTTAATCTGTTCTACATGTTTCTTATATATGCGTTTAACAGGAATCGACTGGAATCGATTGCTACTGAAAAACAATAGTCAAGATTCACATGAAATGACTTCAAAGCAACTCCTTTCAAAACGGTGAGTTTTGGATTAAAATCAGGTACTGAACCACAAATACGAAGCACCGATCTACACCCATCAGACTTGACATAAAAAAATAATAATAACAAAAAAAGAAAAAGAAAAAAGGTTTCTCAACAATCTCTGCAACGTGTCAGGGTGGGAACACCGTTACCATGAAGGCGTGTCAAAGTAACGTCCACATGAATGCCAGGACAGATTGAGAGGAAGATGAAGGCCGAGTGGCAGAACAATACCAAAAATATCTTCTCTCTGGTTCATGAAGCTAATTAATGTTAATAAAACTCATTAATGTGATGAGATCCAGCTGCGTTCCTCAGTGGTGAGGAGGTTAGAGCGCTGATCGCTGCAGGGCAAGTGGAGGTGTGCGGCTAATTAAAGTAAGTAAGTAAGTGTGAGGCTAATTAACCGAACACCTATAAATATATGCAGCAATAAGTCCAGTCAAAAGCATCAGTCTCCAGTTCAAATCCCTTGCCTCTATTTAATGTCCAGGTAAAGCGCTACAGAGCAGAAAGACAGCATGAGATGACGCTCACATCTGGGTTAGGAGGCTGCTGGACTGAATGCAGAATTTTTTTGTAATACAGGGTTGCATATGTGAAAATGAAAAATTCTATAGAACTGAAACCATCGCTGAGGCAGGTATGGCTCACATGGATGAACGCGCTCCAGGGGCTGGAAGGTTGTTGGATCGAATCCAGCAGTTTACTTTAGCTGTAGAGATTTAAAAATTACGGTCTGACATCACCATTAAACATCCAACTAACTAAGACGGATTTAATATCACATATACAACGTTACAAGATGTTCCACTCTAACATTAAGGGTATCTAACAGAAATGTGCCACGATCGTCATTTTTATTTCACCGCCTTTGCTTTGTATTGAAATATTTAGCATTTAGCACTTTACATGACCGTGTACACGAACACTGAGCAGTGATGCAAAGACTTTACATGATGATGAGAGAGATGAGGTAGAAGAAGAGCTCGCTTCGCAGCACGTGTTCGAAAATCCACCAGGCCCACTCAGACCCCGGGACTGCGCTCACCCAGCTCATCCACTGGTTCACGGCCTGGAAGGGGGTGCTCAGACCCTGGAAAGGCCCACAGTGCTCAGAAGGCTGTAGACTACAACACAAACACAAGGGCGGTGTTCAGAATGATACACACTGTACACTATAAACTACAAACTGCTCCAAAGTCTCCTGGGATAGACTCCGGGCTATATACAGGATTAAGCGGTAATGACGATGAGTGAGTGAGTGTGTGAGTGAATTTGCTGCTGTTATTATTATTCCACATCACAGCTGAATTCTCAGTTTTGATTGGTCGGAAGGTGTGTGGTATTTTGGTATTAGCGCGGCTCATCCTGCTGGACGACAGGTTTACATTAAAGTCCTCACTTTACACTCTCTGTATTTTCACTTCTCTGTATGTTTGTGTTGTACCAAAAATATTGAATACAAAATATACTAATATTGATAAACAAATACAATATTAGTTAAATCCTTTAAAAAATTTAAAAAATTAAAATGAATTCTGGTCAGCAAACCTGCACATCATTTCCACCTTTTCTAATTTCACTCAGTCTAGTTTCCTTTAATTTTTAAAACACTAAACCAGGATATACTTGTTATACAAAGCCACACTGTCTTACACATTTTGATGTTTTCTCTGCTTCCAACACACCTGACTGAACTACTCAACGGTAACCTTGTAACAAATGTAACAAATGTCCAGACAGGACAAACCTTCAGATCCAGAACGAGTAAAATCCAGTGGATCATCAATACAGTGTCTTTATTTAAAACACACACGTACTGTATAATCTTCAACCATGTTACAAACGAACTAACTAGCTTAACTGTGGTGTAAAGTATTTAGTATAACTGTGTTTTTTTATTTATATTTTTCATTTGATAAAGTTAATTTGGTTGCCAAACCCTGACAATTAAAACTACTAATATATTGATTAATCAATTATGTAGTTAATTATTTAAATTATTATTCTAATTACTAGAAATATTAACAATATTAATAATGCCAATACTTTATTTTAAGAATAAGAAACGAATTAATGTATGAATAAAAAAAGTGTTTCTGAGTTTTGTTGTTCTACATTTTTTTCTTTTTCATTCATGTATCACACTGACTCCAAAAGTCGATAAAAAAAAAAAACATTTAAAATATGTATATGTTTGCATTTGAAATTGTAAAATGTTCCTGTTCCTCGATAATCCTGCAGGTGGTGCTCTCTAAACTTATCACACAGGACAATAATCTGTGTGGATGGAGAGAATTATCTGCCAAGTTGGTTTCGAAAGAATTTGAATCTCGAATCCAGATATTCATAAAATCATGATACTTAAAGAATCACAATAAGATTAATTCAGCACCCGGTACTGTGATAACATGATGAAAGAAGGCATTTGGACCTCCTCCTACCTCCAGACGGTGTAGGCCACCAGGGAGAGCACTCCTGTGAACGAGGGGAAAAACAGGAGCGCTATGTACACCGTCTGCATCTGAGCCGCTCTGCCGGTCTGCCTTGGGGGCTGGCAGTTCATACTCAAACTGACCTGTGTGTAAGAGCCGGCAACACAGGGTCAAGGTTCACACACACACACACACACACACACACACACACACACACACACACGGCATACTGAAAGGACGATGACGTACCCTTTTTAGGTAAAAGATAATAAAGAGCTTAATGACTTGGATGATGGGAAGCAGCGGAGAGAAGTAGATTCCAATCCTGCAATAAGGAAACAAAATGTCAGGTCTGATGTAATCTAATGCGGAACTGTTTAACACTCCTGACTCAGCGTTGACGATCATAACGTACCACGCTAGCGTCTGAGCGTAGATAAGATTGAGAACGTTTGTGGCGATATCAAACTCGGGAACGCCAAGACTGGGGATGCATTTTGTTCCGATTATGCTGTGAAAATAAAATAAAATAATGATCTGTATACCACATCTACATTCTAATCTAATTATTTTAATAACTAACAGACCCTGAATAAGCAGCTTATTCTGAAACAAAGGACTTACTTCCGGAGGAACTCTCCAAAGAATGAGCCGAGGAGGCAGAAGATGAAGTCGACTAGAACCAGACGATAGACGCTCTGACCCACAAACGGTTCCCAGCACTAACAAAAAAAAAAATGGGAGAGAAAAATTTCTCTAGCACCGGAAAAAAATAATCATTCCACTGTAACGGTGTATAATGTCTGAATAGAATAAGACATAAAAGATGAGGGAGAAGCAAAAAAACAACAACAACAAAAAAACACTGTGACCCTGGGTATGATAAAAATAACTGCAGTAATTATTAAAAAAAAACTAAACATAAACGTGAGAAACACCTGACTGATATAAAGATCCCTATAATAATATACGGTGCAAGAGAGAAAGGTTTGCCTGGTTTCGGTACGTCTACATTATGTTAAATAACCTGGATATATTCAGTCTGTCTGTCTAAAATCCTTTTTCCAGCTTTATTATCTTCTCATTATGAATCGTAGACCTCCTCAGTTTAGCAGTCCTCCTTCTGTAAGATCTGAACACTGCTCATGGGTGATAGCGTCTTAGCTAAAAGGCAAGGAGTATATGCTAGTGTGTGTGTATACAGTTCAAATTTACCACCAGATTCAGCCTTACTGTTAAAGTCACTTCCGCAATATAGGGATTTCATCCCATTCAGCCAATCAGAGATGAGTATTTTCCGTAGACGTGGTTTCATGATGTCTATTAGACTTACTGAGGCGGTAGTGGAAACGTCTTTAACCCAGTAGTAACACAGTATTCCCAGGATGGACAGCTTCAGCAGGACGTTTCTGAAAAATGAACACTAAGTGTTTAAAAGTGTTTAAAAGTGACTTACATTTTATAAATGCAAATGTAATAATATAAATGCAAATGTAATTCTATATTATATTATATTAACATAATGGACAATTACATGACAGGACATAGTAACGGAGTAATGACAGAGCTGTCAGTGTCTCTGACTGGTCCAGTGGATAATTAAAGAGCTGCCATCACCTTTGATCCCATTTACGGCTACGTAAGGCCTTTTGCGTTTAGTTACGAACGGCTGACCTCATGATGCCGATGTAGATGTTGGTGCGGGGGTTGGGGTAGTGCTCCATTTTGTTAATGAGCGAGAAGATGAGCGGGATGATCAGGTTGATGAGGGACACGACAAAAGGCAGGATCAGCGTAGACGCCTCTGCGTTTATATCGTCCGAGAAAATGGAAATGCCTGGCACCTGGGGGGACAAAATCTGTGCTTTTGAAATCTTTTTAAGTTGTTTGTGCAACAAGTAAAAACAAGAAAGCAGACACGTGTTAAGTAAACAACTTTAAATATGAGGCGCCGTATAGGGTTTAAATCAAACTTCACTCATGCACACACATATGAAACACTTGCATACACATATATGAAACAGTCACACATCTATATATACTACTAACTGCTCACACAATTACATATGAAACACGCGCACACACACCTATGAGACGCGCGCAAATATATGCAAACTCTCCGCGCACATACACACGCAAACTCCCACACACATATGAGACGCACGCACACACACACATATGAGACGCGCTCACACACACATATGAGACGTACGCACACACACACACATATGAAATTCTCAGTGTAACCGGAAGTCATTTCAGTGTAGACGGACTTGTCGCTTCATACTCCATGTTGGTCGTAGCGGTCTGTAAACCGCCTGCTGTTGGACAGTTTAGAAGACGGAGTAGGACAGTATAATGATCATCACTGCTCAATCACAAGGCATATTCACAACTGTCCACATAATGTCTGAATATTGCAGCGGCACAAAACGCAGGTGATGTTTAGCAAAAAGAAAATTGAAGAACGGAATCTGTGGCTAATATGTCGGATCCTACAACCGAAGCAGTTACTGGGTTTTTTTTGTGAAATGTGTTTCCTCGTCTTTCCTGCTATTAAAAACAATAACTAACTCATCGGAATCCCACATGACTCCCTACACTTGATCAAATCCAAATACAGAATCGGAAATTCACACACTGTACCGACCCTCCATACCGCACACTGTTGTGGTGATAATAAATAAACCACTCGCTGTCGTCTAAACTGTCCAGTAACGGTCTGTTTAAAAACGCTACTAATCAAAGAGAATGAATCAGCAAGTCCATATACATTAAAATTACTACACCCTACACCCTACACCTCCTACACCCTACTCCCTACACCCTACACCCTACTCCATGTGGGGGAATGTCTGTTAAGGGAACTTCACTCTACAAAATCCCACCATTCCGACCCTGCAACGTCACTTCCTACATGCGTTACCATGGTAACATAAGCACCTTGGATTCCTGTCCCTGCTGCTGTGGAAATTTCACACTACGGACATTAAATATAGAATATTTATTGAAAAAAAAACTGACACTGTTATAAAATATATAACGTTTTGAAACGTTTATAACTTATGAATAAATGATTCGATTAGTTTACAAGATGTACGGAACTTTATGTATTTATTTATTTATTTATACAGATTACTAGTCTATGTAATACTAAATATTTCTTAATTAAATTAAAATTTAATTACTGTGTCATGTTTATATGGTGTTGTCCTCGAAAATAATTATAATAAATATTGTAATGACTGATAGGAATTCCCTTGTTTGTGCGCGTCTCATAGGTGTGTGTGTGCGCACGGAGACTTTGTGTATGTGCGCGCGTCTCATATGTGTGTGTGAGCGCATTTCATATGTAGTTGTGTGAGCAGTTAGTAGTGTATATAGATGTGTGACTGTTTCATATATGTGTATGCAAGTGTTTCATATGTGTGTGCATGAGTGAAGTTTGATTTAAGCCCTATACGGCGCCTCATATTTAAAAGTAGCAACACTTCAAAAGAAGATTCAAAAGCAACTAACTATTAACATACTGTAAATGTGTCGGCTTGACATGCCAGATTGATTAAAGAACTGAAAAACTGAAGAACCCAGGAACTCTACCCATCCTAGCTCGCACTAAAGATCACTGTATGGGCTATTTGTTCACCTTCACTCCATAGAAATATATATTTTTTCTGATACTGAAACCCAAAGTTATGTCGATAATTTAATGGCATCATTAAATATTAATACACCTTAAAACATTTTTGAAGTTCATGACATGCATGGCTCACACAAAACGGCAGCTTTTTCTCAAATACAACAAAAAACAGATTATTATTTTTCACTTCTGCAAACATAGTCCTAATCTTTGCTAGAGGACCAGATTACATTCATTAAATTCTAATCTAATAGGTATAAGATCAGTGGCAAATCTATCATATACTATAACTACTATATATCAGCACAGATATAACGCTTGACAGGTAAGTATGGACATTAAGTTACAAGACACTAAGCTAACTATAAGAAAAATAAATAACTGAACAACGAGTTAACTCTGGTGTTTAGCCTTACAGTACAAGGCTGCTTCTGTAGTAAAGAGGTGCTGACAGGTAAAATAAATTACGCACCACTTATATTATTCCTATTATAAATGAAAGTATTGCACAGATACCCCTAAACAGACTTTATCATCATTCAGTTTCTGTATCAACAGAACTTCTGTTTCACTGTCGTTAAATAGAAAGTCATACATTACATGCATATATTGGGTAATTATCTTTATCTTAATTGAAAACTTTTCTCTGCACTGTATATGACCATCACAATCCCACATACTGTTTTTCAATGTGTGTGGCCTAAACATGAAGTAAAATCTCACCAGGTAGCTCTGGCGCGACTGCAGGAAGTAGATGGCTGCACAGGAGCCGACTGCGAGGCTGACGCACAGCGTCCACGCCAGGAGGTAAAGCGCGAGACGCTTCGCGACGCTGGACGCAGACTCTGTGGCTTTTCTCTGCAGCCGCTCAGACAGAGTCTCCTGCAGAACACAGATGAGAATCAGATCCCAGATCTCACACAGCACCTCTGAGAGCCTCTTTTCTGTCCTGTCTCACAGGTTGTGTTGGATTACGCTCGTTTCATGCATCGTAAAAATTGTTAACAATCGATATCGCCACCATATCTGTACATCTGTACAACTCATTCAGCCTAGTTACTCATAAATAAGATCTTAAGTGGTCACGTGATGTAACAGTACCAGGAACAGGATAATAACAGGTCATATAAGCGTGAATGTTTAGAGCACACAATGCCGTGTGTGAGATGTTTGTTCTCACCTGTTACCTGAGACCTGCTTTCGTTTTATCTGTGTACTTTGGTTCTTCTAGTTCAATGTCAAAAAGGATTTTCAGACCTGCCCTGTTAAACATCATGTATAACCATGACCTTGGCACCTTGTTAGATGGATAAAATCCTACTGGATCAGACCTTTAACTGGATGCCCAGGTTGTTCTTATGGTTCTGGATAGCCTTCTCATTTATCACGCTGAAGTCCCAGCTGCACAAAAGACGCCATGCTCCACCGTAAGTAGGGCCGGAGACCAGGACGAAATTCTTCTGGAAGGATCTGGCCATGCTGAGAGCACAGAAAATACAGCCAGGTGTCAAGTGGTCTGTTTGCTTGTTACAGCGCTGCTAATAAACCATTAGGTATATTTTATAGAGACTTTATAGTTCCTGGTCCCTTTCATCACAGGACATGATCAGGCATGTTTTCACAGCACGTCACCTGTAAATAAGCGACACTCCACATAGAACCAGGTAAGATGCTGTGGTGAAGAAATAAGCCAGCTGCATGTTGTAAGAAGGCGGACTTGATATAACTGCACCATTATAGCCACCGTAAAAGAATACCGTCTGGTTGAAGTAGCCCTGTTCAAACACACACACACACACACACACACACACACACACACACACACACACACACACA
>JAAGKR010009108.1:0-25000 GCA_011419295.1 Clarias macrocephalus | reverse complement strand
CCAGTCTCTGACACTGTCAAAAAGCAGTGATTCCACTGATGGCTATGTGCATGTGTGCGTGTGTGTGAGAGTGAGAGAGAGAGAGAGAGAGAGAGAGAAAGTGGAGAGGGGAAATGCGCTTTGATATACAAGCACACTTCCTGAGCGAATTATGCTCACAATACAAGGTTTAACTGTAGAACAGTTTTGTTAATTTATGGACACAATTTGGTTTGTCTTAGCTAATTCATGTTGTCCGTGTGTAGCACCTCGGTCCCGAAGAAACGCTGTTCCGTGTCACTGTGTACTGAAGTGTAATGTGTACTTAAGGTTAAAATGACAATAAAAGCCGACCTGACTTGACCCCTACACTACCAGACCCATGCGGTTGCCTCAGGAAGGAAGTGCATTCGGCAAAAACAAACCTGTACCAAATCAAAAACATGGATCTGCTGCGGCGCCCCCTGATGGGAGCACCAGCAACTTTAGCTGTGCGAGCGGCACTCTAGCCGCACGGCGAGCGTGCATGGAAGTGGAGGGGAAGATTTCAGCAACAGCTAATGTATAATTCTGCACTACTTTACACTACGGTCCGCACCAGTGCTGTGATGTTCAGGCACACAAACCTTCGCTGTAGATGTTTCGCTGTAGGAATAATGCATAAGACAAGACGGGCGTCTCTTTGTTAACGCTCTCTGTGTGATCAATATGGATGCCGTGGGCGTGTAACAGTCTGCAACCTCACTCTCGGTGAATTTAAGGATCACAGTAGTAAAAATGTTTTTACTCCAGCATTTAAAAATAAAACACACACACAAACACCAGTGTAAAAAAACCAGTGTGGTGAGTCACAGAGCGCTCCAGACTACATCAACCGAAACGACCTCGGCGTGACCACGCCATACACATCACATCATTACAATTAAACGTCATTTAATTATTGTATTAATTAATTAATTAATTAATTAATTAATTAATAAGCCATACCGAGCACTGAGCATTTCACTGCATATCGTACTGTGTATGATTGTGTATGTGACAAATAAAATTTGAATTTGAGACTAAACCAGTGCAACAGAACGCCCTGGACTCCAGTAGTACAGGGGAATATGGATTTGATGTGAAATGTGAACTGGAGTTCAACTAACTGGTGAAACTCTGAGAAACTCTGTGTATGATTAATAAAGTAGAGTTGATGGTTATTGTTTCTAATATCAACATCAACCATCTACAGCTTGAGAATACACACACACACACAATGTAAGTAATGGGATTATAAGTCTGAAAGGAAAGTGAAAAGGGTATATGTGTGTGTATATATATAAATATATATAATTTTAGTTATTACTTGCGCATCATCCCAAGTCTGACAGCTCGAGGTTTTATAGAGACGTATGCAGCTGCTGAGAGACTGGGTATGCCAGCTTATTTAAGTGAAACTGCTTCCTGCGAGACAGCCTGGGCCAAAGAGAGCCTCCCACTCCAGCTGGAAATATCCCACAGCTGTGACACTCAGCGCAGAGAGAAAACCGAGAGGTGGAAGGATTATTATAAAAAGAAAATTTTTAAAAACGTATCTAAAAGAACTATTTTAGGATTTTTTTTTAATATGAGACGGAAGCAGTAAAGAGCTAATACTGAACTGTGTGTGTGTGTGTGTGTGTGTGTGTGTGTGTGTGTGTGTGTGTGTGTGTGTGTGTGTGTGATGACTGATGTTTTGGATTCCTGACCCTACACACACAAAAAGGTTATAAAGGTGCTCCCACATAAAGGACCAAACTCAGGTAGTTCATTACAACCAGGGCGGGGTGGAAAGGGGCGTGGCAGAATTGGGCGGGGCGAAAGTGTGCATATGTTCAGAATGAAGTCACAGTCTGGAAGTGGGATCAGTTCATCTTTTCTCATTATAGTGTTAAACTTCACCGGGCCAAGTCAAATTTAATCTTCATTTTGTGCAATCAAAATCCCCAGTCCGTCTGGCACCGGCCCCTGGCACATCTGGGCAACATCTGTACATCTGAGATTATTAACGAGGTAGGCTGTAATTGTTTCATTTCATTAACGTGTGAGGAAATCAACTAATCCTGCCATAAGTCAGCAGTCGGAGCGAGTGCAAACAACATCAGGACACACACTCACCCCGGAGATGTCGGCCACTCTGTGGATGGGAACCTCCTTCTTGCTGTGCAGCCCTTTCCCGTTCTTTATGGCCCTGCAATGATTCAAGCGAGCAGCATTATGACCGATCATCAGGGTCGATACGAGCCAAGATTAGACAATTCTTTTAGACTTTAAACCACTGCAGACCCGGCCTGAAAAACCAACACCACATTATACATGGCACATACACACGCATATATACACGCACGCACGCGCGCACACACACGCACACTGCTAAAAGGAGAAACGTCCTTGAGTATTCTGCACTCCAGGGTAGAGTACAGTGTCATTACTAAAACTCCTAACCGTGGAAAAGAGTAGGAACAAAACAGGAGAAGGTCCAGGAAAACACACACACACGGATTTATGGATTATTGTTCACAGGTTTCAAGGACACGTGAATAATCATGTTGATGATGAGATGATATGATGTTGACGATATTCGCTGCCTGTACTCGTATATAAAACACTGCTTCAGGTTACTCCTGGGTTTTTTTTTTATTAGGAGCTCCATGTAGTTCACTCTGAACCACCCCCCAGGCCACACCCTTCCCTGGGTTTTGGGGACGGACCCGCCCTTACCGTGCTTCTGCAGCCAGTAACTCATCGTAGTGTGAGGACCTCTGATCATCATCCTGACGATATCGGATCACTGTAGCAAGACCTTTACTGACCAGAGCCTCGGCAATGTTTCTAAAGGAACAAAGTGAAATGTACAGTGAATCATCATGGAAAAGTGGGCGGGGTCATATGTTTAAAAAAATATCACAAAATAGTTCCTGCAAAAGAGAAATGAAAATACAATGGTTGGTTTGTAGGTCACAACTGTGTCTGTGTATTATATAATGCTTACTTCACTGAAACACTCAGCACACACTCCATCCCTGTGTGTAACGCACTCAAGTTAAACCTACAAGGCCACTCTTCAAAATCTGTGCCGTGTGTGTGTGTGTGTGTGTGTGTCATGTCGTTATTAAGACATTTAAATATCAGAGCAGAGAGATAAACAGTGATTAAGGGACCGAGCACTTATTGGCCCCGCCCCTAAGTGATGGAGGAAGAGGATAATGATGATGACACTAGAACTGGAAGCACTTGCTACTACCAAAGAGAAATCTGACAGCAATGAATCAACCTACCACTGAGAAATGACATCACTTCCTGTTTACAGAGGATCATGTTATTTAATTATCAGGATGTGACGAACACTAATGCTGCGTCAATGATCTCTCTACATCATTGCAGTTAAAACTGCGTACACTATAAATTTGCCTACAGGGGGAGCCAGAGTGCTCGAGTGGTGTGACTGGTTAGAAGAAGACGACGAGGAGCTGGACGCTTGAGAGAGAGAGAGAGAGAGAGAGAGAGATCGCAGTTAGATTAAAACAAAGTACAACACTAAATCTAAAAGCTTGTGCTGGATGATGAACAGATGCGACTCAAGTCTCTGCATCACACACTGCAGTGAATAAGAGAACATTTATGGGGCACTTTATTGAGTTTTTACAGTAATCTCCAGTGTACAGTATACGGCTGTAACATTTAAAGGCAGACTTTATATTTGACTAACACTAACCTGCATCAACGCTACACGGTAAGGACGGGAAAATTGATTCATTTATGAATCGCATTTCTTGTGTGTTCTGACCCACACAGACTCAAGCCCACTCATTACACACACTAACACCCGACTCACAACACCGCTAGCGCTAATTAGTGAAAAATCACGTGCATGAGAAGACCCACGTGCCCGCGTTAGGAGACGCACTTGCAGCCGCTCACTGTTAAATTAAGTTTTGAGACTTTGGAGATATTTGAGGCGTTAAACATCACCATTCCTTTACAATCCTACAGGTGGCGCTCTCTGAACTATTCACACATTTCACATCCAGTGTGGTTGGAATGAATTATTTGCCAAGTTTGTTTAGAAATGGTAATAATGGTGGATGTCAGAGATACGCGCTGCTCGCGATGTAGCTTTGTGTTGCATTTAATTTGAAGTTAAATGACAAACTCTAGTGTTTGAAGTTAGTGTGTAGTGTTTAAATGCTGCGCTTGGTTTTTAAATCGGGGAAATTGGGAAAAATCCAATATTGAATCAGGAGCTTTATAAAATCGTGACACTTATAGAATCGCAGTATTAATCGAATCAGCACCGAGGTATCGTGATATCGTATCGGGAGGTGACCGTTCAGTCCCTGTACAGTAAACACAAGCCTTAGAGATCACAGATCATATCAGTAGTATTTAAATAAAATGTGGACGTTCCATCTCTGTACTCACATTCCTCCGATGGTGACGGTGGCACAGGTGCGTTCTGGGAAGGCGGGGACGGGTCCTGACTCTGTGCTCGTGGTAGCAGCTCTGATGTAATCGACAGTGACGTTGACCTGAGAGCACACAGAAATCACTCAGTCACAGAATCTCCACACATCACATCAGGAGAACACACACACACACACACACACACACACACACACACACACACACACACACACACACACACACACACACACACCATATACAGAGGCGGCGACGAGGAAGTGTGCTACTCCGACACACACTGACAAACACAAACAAAGATATAAACAATTTCCAGATCCCCTGTGAGGAATTACAGACCAGCTGATGGGCGAGTATATTAATTTAGGAAACACACACACACACACACACACACACACACACACACACACACACACACACACACACACACACACACACACAGATAATGGATAGAGCCTCGTGGCTACTTTTCCAAGGTCAATCTGAGGCAGGGTAAATGATGTCTAGTAAAGCTGTAGATCTCTGCAGGAGCGCACTAATCACAGAAAGACAGAGACACACAGAGAGACGGAGAGGGACACAGAGGGACAGAGATGGAGGAAGAGGGGGGGAGAGAGAGAGAGAGAGAGACACACCCACACACAGACACAGAGACAGACAAAGAGAGACATGGAGACAAAAAGAGACGGGTAGAAACAGAGAGAGACAGAGACATGGACACAAAGAGACAGAGAGAGATTGAGAGAGAGACACAGAGACAGAGAGAGACTCAGAGAGAGACACACATCAAGAGATGGCGAGACACCCAGAAAGACAGACACAGAGAAGTGAATAAAAGCATCTACACACACACACATCGCCCGAATGTCATAGCTAGCAATGAAGAACGTGATCACGGTCACAAAACACTAGTCCTTAATGGAAAGAGAACACTGATGTAGTTCTGTCTGTCTGTCTCTCTGTGATCATGATGTGCTCAAACTGTGAACATGCTGCCTGCGGGTTCTCCTTATCAACTTAGAAACACACACACACACACACACACACACACACACACACACACACACACAGGTATTCAAACCCGGGACATTCTCACACCAATTACTTCAACGCCTGCTCGTCTCACTCTCCTGCAGTCCTGTGGGTGTGTGGAGACGGATCCTCTCCTGTCACAACAGATTTACTACATGCAATGATTACAGTTATGCACACAAACACACACACACACACACACACACACACACACACACACACACACACACACACACACACCAGCTATACGGATCGCTCAATCTCAGCGGCATACTAAATAATTTCTCACTAAAAGATGATTTCTCTCTCTCTCTCTCTCTCTCTCACAGTAAAGAGCGCTTGTGCCCCGGGGTAGAGATGATGAGCTTCAGGGAATGACACAACCACCCCCCCCCCCCCCCCCCACCACCAACACACACACACACGCACACACGCACACAAAGCAAAGAGCAACTTAGGTTGGGGGGATTTACCCTCTAGAGTAGATAAAGGAAAAGATCAGAAAATAAAGGAGAGCAAGAAGGAAGCTGACAATTAAAAACAAATCCTTCACTAAATGTCCAGCTAAAAGTTCATTTTCCGGAACAGCAGGTTTTGGTGAGCAATTTATTCCCATTCTTCTCATTAAAGAGAAATGTAACTCATGTGAAATACCCAGGGGCGCCGAGCCGACAGGAGAAAGCACCGTCCTCCTCAAACCGCTCACAAAGTACTGAGACTTCGTCCTCACCTTATAACTCCACAGGAGACAAAGTACGACTCTTCTGTCCTTTTCTCTCTCTCTCCAGTTTACTCACCACGTCATGGCTTCACTACTGGACTGTGAGTCGTGTTTTGGGCTCGACAGTCGTTTCAGTCCAACGCAACACTGTCAGGGATATTTCAAATCTGAATACACATACAGAAAGTGCGTTCTTGGATTTAAGGGGGCGAGGGGCGGGATCACTGCCCGAGGCGCGGTCACGGGCTCCTGAGCACCCGGAGCACACAGGTTAAGTATTGATTTAGGTGCAGGTGTTCTGTCAGGAGTGTGTGTGATTCATGCATTGTGTCCCAGAGAGAGTAATCTAATGCACTTTGGCTGGATTCACTGAGGAGAAGCTGCAATATTTCATGGATTAAAAGTAAGCTGCTGGAGCGGCACAAGACTGTAATTCTCTGAAGCTCAGCCAGAATGACCCACTTCATATTATTGGAGTGTTATCCAACAAACACACATACACGAGCCGCTACTGGAAGGTGGAACTGTCTGCGTGAAGTCTTTTCTCCTCACGTCCAGTATACAGTGTGTTTCTGCAGGAATCTGATCTGATCTGAGATCAGTGGCTGGTGTGTCCCAGTGAGCAGATCCTGAGAGATTACGGGCCGTTCCTCCTTTTAGCTCGGTGCCGTCCTGCATGAGCCGCTCTCCTGAGGTCCTTTAACGACACTCCTGCTGGGTTTGACTGGTGCATTAGGGTCGCTGCCTCGCTGCATGACCCACTTACAGTTAAAGTTTCAGCTTGTGAACACGCGCCCGACGTTCTCCTGCAGAACTTGCTGGTACGATCCAGGATGCACTAACGCACTAACGGCGGGGCATCCCTGCAAACCGTGACACTGCCCCCTTCAGACCTGGGATGTCAGGACGCAGCGTCTTAACAGCGAAACCTCTCCCATCCTGGTGAGAAGTGATAACTCCTCCCTGAGCTGCTGAGGAATCTGATCTGATCCTGAAACGTGAGAGAACCTGCTCAAGAACGTCTTCAGTTTTAAAACTTTGATGAAGAATGAAAAAATAAAACGTTTTTATTGTGAATACTTTGAGCGTCAACACGCACAAGCGTATACGCGACGCAGGCGCGGCCCCTTCACACACCGAGCTCCCTGAAGCCCGCTATTTAAAAACCTTTATTAATGCAGGCACAGATGAATTTTTACACTGATCTCATTTGCACCTTGGCTCTCTATCTCCTGCCAAAGGGGAGCAGCTGGTACTCATGAAGTGAAGTGAAGGACGTGGGACGACTCTGCCACTATGTTCTGTCCTTCTCTCAGCAAAGTGCGTTCACAGACAGACTGGAGAGACTTTACTCTCTTTTTTATTTTTAACTCTCTCTCTCTCCAGGTCTGTCTCCTGCACGCGTGTCTCCGTCTCTCTCTTGCATGCGTCTCTCTCTCTCCCGCAGGCGTGTCTCTTTCTCTCCCGCACGCGTGTCTGTCTCTCTCTCGGTCTGTCTCCTGCACGCGTGTCTGTCTCTCTCTCTCTCGGTCTGTCTCCTGCACGCGTGTCTCTCTCTCTCTCGGTCTGTCTCCCGCACGCGTGTCTCTCTCTCTCTCTCTCTCTCACTCCTGCACGCGTGTCTCTCCCTCTCTCTCTCTCCCTCTCTCTCTTTCTCTCTCCCGCACGCGTGTCTCTCTCTCTCTCTCTCACTCCTGCACGCGTGTCTCTCCCTCCACTGCACGCACGCACGTCTCTCTATCTCTCTCTCTCTCGCCCGCATGTCTCTCCACCCTGGCTAAGTTTCAGACTCGATCTAAATCCTCAGATTGCCGAGTGACGGAGCTGAACACCGTGATCATAACGACTTCTTCCTGTCAGACGGCGAAGCTCACCCACGTCAAACAGCTCCTTATACACTCTAATTGGTTATACGAGCGAGTAGGAGAGACTTTACACAACAGATGAGAGCTGTGGTGTTGGATGGAGAGCGTCACCCTAACAGGGCTGGAGGGCGCGGGAGATGATCAGATTTTGTCACCGCCGTTACCAAGGCAGCCAGAGAGGCACAAGTGTCTCTCGCATTGCAGTTAAATGCCCTTGGCATACACACACACACACACACACACTCCAGTGTCCTAGCAACAACAAAATGAATCAAACAGAAACATAAAAACTGCCTGCGTTCACTGCGTAACGTCGGCGCAAAATAAACCTTTCGACAAGGAGGTGTTTCAGTAACAGATTGTAGCAGAAGCGTTTGGGGAAGAGCTAATTAATCTGACACACCTATCTGTGTGTGTGTGTGTGTGTGTGTGTGTGTGTGTGTGTATATTACTGAGTTGGCTTGGACTCTCACTCTCATGTGTTTTTCTCTCACTAGCTCGTGCTCTTTCTCTCTCGCCCCCCCCCCTCTCTCTCTCTCACTCTCTCTATAAGCGGAGGACTGTGAATGCGAGGTGAAAAAGCCAAGAGGCCTGCAAGAGCCCAAAAGCGAGATTTCGTTAGCTGAAAGTGATTTTTTTTTCTCTCTCTCCTTTTCTGCATACTGTACTCCATCCTGAGCAGAACGTCTAATAAATCAGTCGAGGCGCAGGCTGAGCTCGGCCCAGGTGGCGTATTGAGGAAAGTGGCCTTGAAATAAACATCAACTCACAGCCGCAGTACAATTCCTTACTTTACAGCACACACACACTTCGTGTTAATGATTTTAAAGTTGAAGGTGGACCATCTTAGCAGAACGTCTATGGATTAGCGGAGTCTTAATAAAGTACACCATTGATTCATTCACACTGGGAACAGGGATTTCAGCTAAGATAAACGTATGCAAGTGAATGCCCTTTACATCACACACACACTCCTTCACTGTCAGCACATCTCTCTCTCACACACACACACATTCTGCTAAACCCCTCCACATTTACATGCTCTTCACACACGAAGACATAAACATGATATAATTTATAGTATACGCGTTTCTTACAGTCGTCTCCTGTATTAAACCGTCCTGCAGTGAGAATTTATTATCTTGTACATTTTAAATCCCGAGCCATAAACCTGATTTGAAGTCGACCATTACAATTTAATGAGGCTCTACATTACAAACACACGAGATCCCTTAAACTCAGGAGGTTTTATTCCCCTCCTGCCAATCACTGCGGCACGACAACACAAACATGAACACGCACGTGAACATCGGCGTCCCGGAATACCGCCTCATAAACCATGTGACGCTCTCGTCATCATCGACAGAACCGGAACAGCTTTCTCTGCTGACTGTGCGTGTGTGCGCGCGCGTGTGTGTGATGAACTCATCTGATGCTGAGGGGGGGCCGGCGGGCTGCTTTAAGCCACCTCGTTATTAGTAAAATAACCAAGTCATAATTAAGCAGCAGCAATTACTGGTCTCTGTTTAAAACAGTGTTAATTATGTGCGTGTGTTTTCAAATCATACAAAAGAATACCACACACACACACACACACACACACACACACACACACACACACACACACACACACAATCAAGGTTGTAAAAGTTGGTGTCACCGTTTTATCACCCGAAGACTCGATTAAAAGAATCCTTTGCTCTTAAAAAAAGTTTTATGTAGCCAATAAATCAATCCAGTTAGATTTTCCCCAGATTGTACAAAGTCTTTATTGACATGTCCTGTGAATGTGATACAGTTAATACACAGAGCACATGTTCATTTTGTGTGTTATGTTTTTTTATATGTTAGAAAAATATTGTTGAACAGAAAGAGATTTCCCACCTAATGTGACCTCATAAGTAAAGCCCCTCCCCTGGACTTGTTGCTCAGCTCTGCTGTTCTCTGGAGGGGCGTGGCTCAGCAGGAGCTCATTTACATAAACACTGAAACAGCACTATTGCAGCAGGAGTGAAAGAGAGATGATTAAAGTGCATTATTAATCTGAGGGGTATTTCAGCTGGGGCATTAACACACAGTCTAGGGGAGCTGTGAGACCTGGGGTACCTTGTTGAAGAACGTCAACTATTCAGGATGTTTAAGACTCTAGATAAGCTATGAATCACAAAAACTGTGCGGAGGTTCTGTGGGTGAAGAAGATTCATGAGAAATCAAAACCTTCAGACTGGACGGAGCACTGACGGATCAGATTCATATCACTCTTCTGTCTCAGCAAGCATTATGGACGGGGCGATACGGGAGTTTATTTTTTAATCTTAATATGATCTGATAAGCGGAAAAAAAAAGTATTAAAAAAATATATATGATAACATCACCAGTACGGGAATGAGTCAGACATATAACAGTGTATACGCGCTGTAGGTTTGAGCCCTGGTGTGCTTTACGAGTGTGTGACTGACGAGGTCTTACACTCTTAAAACTGAAAGTAAGATCGACTCGTGTTTCTAATGGAGACGACTTCTGTGTGTTCTGAGTAATCCGTTACCCGTCACAACCTCCTTATGAGCTCTCTGGACTCAAGGCTTCTCCATCCGACCCTGACTAAAGCAGAGTGAGGGGCATCAGCACTACAGACTGACGATCCATGCGTGATTTAATATACAAAAGAAATGTTTAAATGGTTGAGCAAAATGCATAGAAAAAAGGCTTTAAATGTTGTTTAACTTAATTGTTCATTTAAGAGCCGTGAGAGCGCGTGTGAGGGGAAACTAAAGAGGGAGCCACGTCCTCATCGCTTGTGTGTGAGAGTGTGGAAAGATCTGAGACGTATCCTGTAGGTCTATTTTAAGACCACGGACAGTCGTGGAAAAGCATTTGACTACAATACCGCGTACTGATGAATAATTACACTATAATAATAATAATGAAATGGGGGGAAAAAATTTTTTAAAAAGTCACACAATGGTTTAAACACAGGAGTCAAAGGGACGATGTCTGAAACAGGAAGATTTTACTCTAATTATAAAAACAGAAGGTAAAACAGACGGATAAGAGGAATGTGAGGTAAACATCAGAACTATACTAAATACTAAAATGTCAAGTGTCATAAAAAGGACTTGACAGAAAAAGGACTCGAGATTTTATCAGTGCAGCAGTGAGATGTGTGGGGTTGTGAAGTCGCTTTCTTTTTGCCTTGATAAGATCAAAGATAAACGATCTGTGTAGTTTAACGCAGTTTACATCGCAGGATAAAATAAACTTCAAGCTTCAGCTTTTATAATCATTATATTTTCTATACATATAACAAAAGTGTCTGTACATTTTATGAATAAATAATTTGGGGGAGACGTAAGATGAGTAACAGAACACATCAAGGTGTTTTGTTTTGTTTGTGCATGCATCATGTAAAAAAGCTACTGAATTCATTTCAATGTGGCTCTCACAGGTGTATTTGGCTTGAGGCTTTGACTTGAGGTAACATGTAGGCTTTGTTTCATCGCAATCGGCCCCCGGGAAGAGATCAAATGCTCATTTAAAATTTAAATGAAAAACATCCTAATATCATAAAAAATTGTTCATCTCAAACAGATGACGCTGTAAATCTGCTTAATAAAACACAATCTCACACCTTCAGTCCGCACACTTCGTGGTAACGCATGAAAATTTTTGTTCATTCCAAAATCGAACAGAGGGCGCTGTACAATGTTTAAAACGTGCTCACGAGTGTGCAGTTAAATTCCACACGAACAATGTTGCAGACACAGCTAGTCATTTATATACACGCCGCCTTTATAAATGGTTAAACTGGTTCCTTTAAGTGGAACAGAGTGGGATCACTGGATTACTGCAGAGGGAGAAAGTCAGCTGAGCAAAATGATATTTAGTAGAGTTGCTCTCTCATTTACCTCATGTTTATTCTAATTATTTAATACTTTGTTGCTTAATTCAAATAAACATGCAACGCTTCAGCACACAGTAGATTTTGAGAATAGACAATTCTGCAGTTCTTATAAAAATGTACAGTTCAATATCACACACACACACGCTCGCACACGCAGGCTGATAATATGATGAATGATAATCTGAGATAATGATCATTACCTTCTTCCCAATCAGCTTCTTCCTCAGGAATTCTCTGGCCTCAAACATGTAGGGAATGTCATAAAGAGGACGGAAGCGCTTGTCCTTGTCCTTGTTCTTCTCCTGTGGAAAAATAGACAGGGGACAGTCGCTGAGACAGAAAAAAAAAAAGAACAAAAAAAAAAAAAGAAACAAAAAATATATTTTCCCCAAGTGTATATTATACGCCTTAAAAACAGAACACACACACACACTCATCCAGACATGACGCTGGTCTGAGCACAGACAAATAAAATTTAAAACTGACAGTAAAACTAATGGATGCAGGAAGTCCCTGATTTACGAACGAGTTCCGTTCCAGAAGCACGAGGGAAATGTATCTCTCACGCCAAATGTAACAGTGTCGTCTCTGCGCCTTTACTCGCGAGGGGAACCCGGGATGCCATTTTGTCTCAGAGCTGTTTGCATTGTATTGGCCTGTGAACTCTCTTGTTCATTATCAGGAAAGCTTTACAGGACAGACATTTTCCATCATCGTGCTCCAGGACTCATTCATTGAAACCGATGAGCCCACGGACACAAACAACATACCGGACTTTAAACATTTTATACATTCACGTTCACACTGAAAATATTGTATATAATTGTACATATTGATATCTGCTGCACTGCAGTGTCTATTTTTGTACAAGACACATGAGCTACTTCCGCAATTTGTTTGCATCTACGAATGTTCGTAGAAATTTGTACCTCGAATGTTTAAGTGGGGGACTACCTGTATAAGGAAGGCGACTTTCTCCCCGAGTTAAAAGTGGCAAGAACTGAAGTGCACAGGATAACCGAGTACACCTGGAGATAAAAACCTGGGACTAAAAGTACTGAAGTTAAAGTTATGTGTAAAAGTTCTCAAGCTCCAGTCAGATCTCATCTATAAATGAAAAAATCTAATACAGGAATATGAATTCAATTCAATTCCATTTTATTTGTATAGCGCTTTTAACAATCGTCATTGCCGCAAAGCAACATTACACACTCAAAAGAAATTATGGACGTGTGTGTCAATCAAAATGATGAGATCAGATTGTCCCTAATGAACAAGCCGAGGACGACAGTGGCAAGAAAAAACTCCCCGAGATGGCAGTCTGAGGAAACATTGAGAGGAACCGGACTCGACAGGGAACTCATCCTCATGTGGGTGATAACGGATGGCAGGAACTGATCTGTAGTATATGGGTTAGGGTTAGACAGTCACACTGAGCTACATCGTCAGGGTCCCCTCTTCAACCAGGAACAGGAATCCGAGTTACTGTGGTCACACACTCGCCCAAACCGGAGAGCTGAAGATTAGAAAAAAGTGTCACCTTGTCTGTTCCTATTCTTCAGCGCTCCAGTTTGGGTGCTAACAGCTGTTATAAAGTGACACAGCTTCAGTTCAGCAGGGTTAACTCAGCAGTGTTCGGTCTGTAAGCTCCACCGCGACTCTGCACCACCAAATGTTCCTGTAAATTCAGTTCAGCTCAGAACGCCAGTCATCTTCTGATTCCTGTGAGGAGAAAGTACCGGTTCCTGGTACCGACTGGAACAGCCCGGGGTATGCATTTGACTCAGGGTTCGGTGTGTGTGTGATGTTTTCTGAGACGTTAATCCAACACTTTATACAATTGACATAATAATAAACGATTAAAGTAACAGAAAATGGAAAATGGAAAATGTTGCAAAAAATTAAATGTTTTTCTTTTTCAGATTTTTACCCGAATTTCTCCCTCATTTAGTCGTCACTAGAAGGCTCCCACATTAAGACTACACCCAGTCAGTCAGTCAGGGAGGGCTGAAATCTCATCACGCCCTTGGAGAACAGCGCTATCTGCTCCTTGCGCTTGCGTGAGCTCACAGACGCCCGTGATCGGCTGTAGAGCCGTGATCGGTGTGAGAGCGATCGGCCAATCAGCTCTCTTCAGGCTACAGCGAACTAGCGATCTCCAGATGATCGGGCGAGCGTTTACCACTGCGCCACTCGGGGAGCTGATAAAAATTAAGTGTTGTACATTTTGTGAAGGACATTAAGGAGAAGCGCTCACATCTGTGCGTCCTGGACTTCAAGATGAACAGCAAAGATTAACACAGCCAAGGCACCACACGCCCTCCTGTGTTTGTTACTCTGATGCTTATGGATGGCTTTTAAAACCATGGATTGATTTCATCACTCTAACCTGGATATAATTATTATTATTATTATTATTTTAGGTCTGATGTCTCAGATCCCACCAGAAACACTTCTGTAGTGCAGCGAGGCTGAAGAACACCAGAGTCTCCAGGCTCATGGGAATCATGAATTCGTGAGAAACAGCATTAAAAGACATAAAAGCCAGCGGATTTAGTAAAGGACTGGAACACACACACACACACACACACACACACACACTTCTTCATACCTCGCCCTCAATCCTGGGGGGACGGATGCTGGACAGGTGAATGGTTTTGTATTCGCCAGAGTTCAGCTTGACGATAATGGCGTCTGCATTCATGACCTGCATCACCTACACAGTGGAAGAGAGCGAACACATAGGAAAAGTGAGAGCTGGGTTAAACAAGTCACTTTAACAACATGGAGCACAGCTTGTTGCTAGAGAAACAGCTTGGATATCTAACATGAGCAGAGCACAAGAAAAAAAAAAAGAAAAACAAAGACAGTAGCAGATAAATACTTCGCCCACTCGCTACCAGATAATCTCTCTGTCCTTCCTCCGAGCTCACATCCTCAAATCTCAATTAAACAAATATCACCCCAAATGACCGGGAAGGACAAGAAACACAAGAACAAATGACAAAGTGATTAATACAACATGCGGACAGGTCTGTGTGTGTGCGCGCGCGTGTATGCGTGTGTGTGTGTACACGGGAAGAGAGGGGGCATCCCTAAAAAATAAAAAAAGAAGAAGAATAAGAGACAGGTGTAGACGTGCATGTGCATGAACATCCCCTTCCCCTGTCGCTGTGAATCATGTGCCAGTCTGGAAGGAACAGTACAGACTTCTGGGCAGGTGCAGAAAACTGATCAGACATGAAATGAGTAAAAATAAAGCGTGATTTAAGCGCCCTGATCTTCCACATAGCTGCACTGGTCCACGCTGAGGGCTTCAGGAGACAAGGCTAAGTTATTAACTGAGACGATTAGTGCAGTAAATACCCCCCCCCCCCCCCCTACAGGAAGTCCCAGTCTGTAGACACGCACGCGCACACACACACACACACGTGCACAGAAGGAACCCACGAGTCGGCCGGCTTTATTCTCATGGCTGTCGTTTTACCTCCCACTCTGTAAGTGAACATGAAGGATGTGGACGCTGTGAGGAGACGTCTGGCTGGCACACACGCTGCTTAATTAGTAGCTGCATATGCAAAGCACCTCAGTGAGGGCTGCCAGCAGAAACATGCAGCAAACCGCCATGACTCATTCTGCCTCTGCACACCGAGGCCCCGGAAGGAGAACACCGCCATCTGCAGGACCAGACATGCACTGCAACCGAACACAGATGTTGCTCGTGTTCTGTTTGGATCGAAGCCCAGTTTAATAAAAGTTTCACTAAAACTGGAACAATACTGACTTTTCTTTCTTTCCTTCACTACATTTTCATGGCTTAAGTAGTTCAGGAAGCGTTTCCTTTGTACTTTTTGTGCAAAGTTTGTGCACAGAACTCTACGGAGAGAGTGAAGTCAGGTGAAGATCATGTCACTCACGTCTCCACGTATAAACTGTACAACCTGGCTGTGTGACAGACCTGCAGACTCAGACACTCACAGAGCCAGACTGATTTTCTAACTAATGGTTTATTCATTAATTAATTCCTTTTTTCTTGTTTGTTCCAGCTTCATACTTACCCCCTCCACCTGAAGTAGACACCTGTCCATCACAAGTACACTTAGTCCCTGACTTACAAACGAGGATTATTCAAGAAACATGTTCATAAGTCAGATTTGTTTACAAGATTTGTCAACAAAGTGAGTCTTATACGCCTTTGGCACAAATATATACAATGTAAATCATACCAACCAATATGTACAATGTAAATCATACCAATCCACTAGAGTAAATCTCTGTCCCCTTTCCCCACACTGCCGTCATATGGTCAAAAACCGTAACCGCACCTAATGCAATGAATCCCTCAGTGAAATGCAACAGTTTAGTCTCTGCACCTTTAAATCACGAGGACAATCCCGGATGCCATTTTGTCTCAGAGCCGTTTTCCACTGTGTTAGACTGTGAACTCTGATTAGTTGAAGGTTTTTACGAAATTAGGATTATTCACCATCGGGAACAGCTTTACAGGACAGACATTTCATCGTGCTCCCGGACTGATTCACTAAAACCGGTGAGGCCGACTCATTTCTCCTGCACGCACACATACATACATACAAGATACCAGACTAGACATTTTCTACATTCACGTGTGTTTTCACGGAACATGGGATAATGTGATTGTACATACGCATAAGCTACTTCTGTGATTGAACTGGAAGTAAAACCGCGGTCTCAACTCAGTCCTAACTCGCTAATTCATAACTCAAATGTTCATAAGTTGAAGACTTCCTGTTTCCAGAACATTATTTTATTCTGTATGTTTTTCCGAGAGTATAGACCTGTTTTTATTGATTGTTTTTACAGGACACACGAACACACAACACTAAAACAAAGCAAGGACCAGCAGAAATGTAACAAAATGATGGTCTATAACGCCACCCTTGATCACATAACCCTCCTCAACCATCAGACGTGAGTGACTATAAAAAGAAGCGGTCTGAAAGCCTCGGTGTGCCCGCGTATCCCCACGTGGCTAGTGAGATTAGCGATAATCACGCCGTGCTAATGTATTCCTTTATGCTGCTGGATAGAAGTAATGAGGCGAGCAGGTTAGAAACGTCTCATCACAGTAGGCGGGATTATAAAGATTACACCCACTACCTCAAATAAGATCTGTTCTACGAAGAAGCCATCACAGTGCACGGTTCAACCTTAATTCATGATCAAAACATGTTTTTTTTTTTTTTTAATACTCTGGGATTGTTGGTTGTTAGCGCTAAATGAACATAAGATTTTAATGATATCTGTTAAACAGTCCTTTAAATAAAAAGCACACGTCATGACGTAACTGCCATGCTAAATCCTGACACGGCCAGGACGGGTCTCTTATCCACGGACTGGCGCTAAATTTCTGAATCTCTGAGTGTGAGATGCTTCTTGCTGAGGGTGAAATGAGGCCCACGGTTTGTTAAATTAGAGTATACTGATATCCAGAGACGCGTGTTTGTCGCCTGTCGATGCTCCACAGGATCTCAGTTCAGCTCTAAACCGGTGAAAACGCTGCCCACTCCAGCAGACATTTCTGACGTATCTTCTTCATTGAGTAATCTAACGCATCTTTACATCACATGGGTGTGAGTGTGTGTGTAGCACAGAGTGGTTTATAAACTTTTCATCCCTTAAAAGCAGCTCTGTCATAACCGTAAACAGCCTGCTTAATACCACAACACAACCGAGTGGGAAGAGTAGAGACGCGCTGAAGGATCGGACACGGGAAACAGTTTTCAGCTCAACCGGGAGTGACTACTGAGTGGGCGTGTGTGCGCGCGCACACTTTGTGAACAGCCCTTATTTTCACCAGATGAAGCATCTCACCTGGAACATCTTGTTTTTGTTTATTTTTTAATGAGGTTAATCCCTTAACTCCAGCATCAACAGCATTTCCATTAAGCTGAATGAGAAGAGAGAGTGAGAGAGCAGAGGAGGAGAAACTCTTCTGAAGTTTCATCAGATAACTATTTAATGTCCTGGGTTTAAACCTTCTCTCATCCTTCCAGCTGTCTATAATCATCAGTGCGTTTCTCTCGGCCCGGTTCAGCAGCCATTTACCTGAGAACCGGCAGTGTACGGTTTCTGACTCAGCCGTAGTGACTCAGTCGCTGCACTTTAAGGGAAGATCTCGGGGGTTAGAGTTTCAACATCCTGATTCACACATTTGAGCAAAAACCTTTTTATATTCACCAGTTATGAAAAAAAAAAGATGAAACAAAATAACTACACTTGTATGAACAGGACGAGAGGTCGTGTTGATTTAGAAGAGCTTCGTCAGTCCGCTGCACTTTAACAGGAACGTTCGTATACCTGCGTGTAATTACCAAATCACTGTAAATTTGTCACAGGGCAGAGACCAGGTGATGGTGGTGTCCATTTTATCCTCTGGTTCGGGGCGAAACCCAGCGTGGTTGTCTGCACTCACACCTCTATTCCGTTCCCATCTGACGTCGCTCCGTGTCAAGTCAAGTCAATTTTATTTATATAGCACTTTTAACAATTGACATTGTCGCAAAGCAGCTTTACACAATAAAAAGAAGTAAGTCTGTATGCAATGTGTATGAATCAAAATGATAAGATTGTCCCCGATGAGCAAGCCGAGGGCGACGGTGGCAAGGAAAAACTCCCTGGGATGGTAATAGAAAGAAACCTTGAGAGGAACCAGACTCAACAGGGAACCCATCCTCATCTGGGTGATAACGGATAGCAGGGATTGATCAACTTAATAATGTGTACTGGAAGTTCAGTGTAACAGGAGATGTGTTAAAATTAAAATTAAAAGGAGTCCAGTTTGTTCCTGGAAGCTCAGGTAGACTGTAGGAGATTCCAGTCCTAAGCTATCGAACAACTGAAGTCACAGGTCCCCAGTGCATCAATCGATGATAGGACAGTCTTAATGGAAACCATCCGCAGCCACCATACGAATCCGTGTAACAGCGTGTTAGACAGGGGAAGAACCGCACATCTCGTAGTGTTGTGTTTTTTTTTTTATATTTGACACCATTGTGTGTGTGACACTCGTGTGTGTGAAAAGCCCAGGAGAGAGCAGCACTTTCTGAATAATGGGTGTCAGAGAAAGATCCACGGAGATCACACTCTGCCTCATCCCAATGTGTGATGTGAATAAATCACCGGAGCTCTCGAACTGTGCGAGTTCATGCGACATGCTGCGGCCACACGATTAGCTGATTAGAGAACTGCATGAATGTCTACAGGTGTTCCTATTAAATTGGCCTGTGCGAGCTACAGAGAGAGAGAAAGCAGTCTAGACCTCTTCTCCAAAACTGCTGAGTCTCGGAGAAGAGGTTCACACTGCTCTCTCTCTCTGAACGATCACTGCCTGATTTTTGCTAGAGAAGACGTCACGCCACCGGTGTCAGCTGATCATCAGCAAAGCCGTCCTCTCACTATGACGTTCAAAACGATGTCAGAAGAAGAAATATATGGGGAGAAATAAAACTTAAAAAAGGTTGCGATTCATAAATTTACTTGACCCATGACTGACCTTCGCCACAAACTGCCGGTCCTTCTGGTCCAGATTGGCGGTGGGAGCGACGTAGTCTTTCCAGATCCTCACTTTGCGCTCCTTAGCCGAGCTGCGGAACAAGGAAATAAAACTTTAACCTCTCTTCCATAAAAAAAAAAGAAAAAAATAATAAAAAAAACTATTAGAATTGCATTAAAAACAAAAAAAACACGATGACCAAAGACTTCAGGTGGATGCGCCTCGCGTCAGACACTACACTCTCATTTCTCACATTATAATTAAGATGATCGTTACCTGAACAAGACAGCATTAAGATAGATCACAGGCTAGATTCATTCAGGTTTTTTTTTCCTAGCTCACATCTGTATGAAAAGCAATCGTGACGAGTCCTGAGAGAAACACACACACACGGCCCATGAACTCACACCCGATCAGACTTACAGCTCGAGAGAAACAGAGACGAAGTGATCTCTGAATTAAAATGTGAAAAAAAGGGTATGAATAAATCTACAGCACACACTGGTCACTTTATTAGGAACAGCTGTAGACCTGCACATTTATGCTGTTATCTGATCGATCATGTGGCAGCACCACAGTATAAACACACGCATGTGGGTGTGTATACACAGCTGCTCCCAATGAAGTGGACAATGAATACACGTTTGAGAACATTACTGAAAAAAATTTAATAAGAATGATACATTTGTAATAATGATAGACAGACCCTCCTCCTTTTGATTGAAGCAGATAATTTGAATGATTTTGTTACCCACTGTTTTGGAGCGTTCCGATATTTTCGGATATTAATTTTTTTTTTTACACAAATATCTTTAAGCTTTAATCCCAACCTCAGGGTCTGAAACTAGGCATCAGGTGTTTCATAAATGTATGAAGCTGGATGCCAGTTGCTAGGCAACAGCAGTAATAAAAGCAGCAGATTTTGCACTTGACTTGCTCTAGAGGTCAGAACCTTTAATGTATATTTCGGCCCTGGTCATTTACTTCGGACAGGGATTTGTCCTCCTGCCGCATCCCTGTTAGTGTTAGCATGACTTAAATCATGAAGAATCATCCACTGATTTTTTTCTTTAAGCTCTTTTCCCATCGGCTGATGGATCCGAGTGTGTGTGTGTGTGTGTGTGTGTGTGTGTGCGCGCGCACACAGACTGACCGTTCTGCAGCGCGGAGTTTCTCCGCTCCCTGGGTGTACACCGCCATGGACCAGTCCACACAGCGAGCAAAGCCCTCCTTTAGCAACAGCTCTGTGATGTTCCCGTTCTGTATAAAACACACACACACACACACACTAGTCACGCCTACTGGACGGAGAGCGCTGAACATTAATCACTCAGCACTGACCGCATATCCTGAGCTTACTGAGGAAAGTTTAACATCAAGATCCTTCTGATCCTCTTTTTTTAGTGAATTTGACACTCACTCGTTTAGGGGGCAATATAGAGTATCTACAGGTGCAAAACTTAACATTTTAGAAATGTTTCCATTGCACAAGCAGTTACGCCACTCGAAAGTCAGATTTGTTCTCAAGTCCGACAAAGTGCGTCTTATACGCCTTTGACACGAATATACAGTGTAAAGCACAACAATCCACTTTCCCCAGACAAAAACTGTAACTGCACCTTAGGAAATGAATCTTATGTAAAAATTTAAGTGTTGTCTCTGTGCCTTTAAATCATTTTGTCTCAGAACTGTTCTCCACTGTATTGGACTGTGAGATGTGTTTTGTTGAGGATTTTCAGAATTTAGGATTATTCATCATCAGGACAGACATTTTCCATCATCGTGCTCATGGTATCATCGGTGAGGCCGACTTATTTCTCCCGCGCATACACACTTCAGATATTTTATACATTCACTTACACACTGAAAATATTGTATATAATTGTAATTTTTGGTATCTTCTGCAGTGTCTATTTTTTGTACAATACACGTCATGAGCTACTCCTGCGATTTGTTTGTCGTGTGTAATGTTCGTAGAGACGCCGTCCGTGGTCTTGTTACTAAAAACGGAGGATGGCGGTTAAAAGCTCAGCCTCCGCAAACTAACTTCACAAGCTTTATGGATGATGTAATACAGACGGGGGTGAGGAGACCTGAAGGTGCGGCACCTCAGAGGGGGTGAGCGGTGAGGGTTTAGATGACACCAGCTCGTGTGGGCCATGAACACGCGGCCCTCCGAGGCCTCTCTGAGGCTCATATGAGAGGAGCCTGTGTTCACTAGCTGTGTGCACACTACAGGAGGTCGACGGCCCGACACTAACTAGAACACCGAGCCCTTTAGACACAATGAAGGAGGTGAAGAAATTTATGAGAGAGATGAGGCTGCTGTACTGGGTGGAGGATGGTGCCCAGGATGATCTGGTTGGGGCAGGACTCCAGAATGATCTGCACGTCCCTCTGCAGCAGGCGAGACTCTGTGAAGAACTTGGCCTCAGCTGCAAACGGCTCCGGTGTCTCTGTCCCATCAGCTTCCCTTTTGAATGTTGGACACTAAGAAAAAAATGTTTAATAAAAAATATGTTATAATGAGCTCTGGACTCCACTGATAATCATCATTGTATGCTTCTAAACAGAGTGCTGACAAATTACAGGAAAAGTCATGGTTCGAGCTGAAGGTGGCAGTGAGGTCAGTACACACTCAGAACACACACAACCCTGAGGCAGATGAACGGAGCAGGATCACACAGGGCTCCTCTGAACAAGGTGCCACAGGTGTAGATCAGCGAGGAGTATAACAGTAAGCGTGCATACATACTTCGTGCATCATATTCACATAAGTGCAGAAACAAATAGTATACAGTGTATATACACGCAATAAAACATATATAAGCATATATACATATAAGCGTATAACAGCATATTTATTTCCCCTCACTATAGAACAGTTTTTCCATCAGTCATAAGCAGAGATAATGACTCACCTTGATTCCAGACAGCATCACAGTGACCAAGTAATAATCAGGCAGCAGGAGGGCGCGCACGATACTGCCGTCACGGACATGCTCGATAATGGCTAGGTGTGTGAGAGGGAGAAGAGAGGTTGTGAAGAAAGGTCAGCTGTCAGCACCAGGAGCATGAATAACACAGTTTCAGACCTCTACATCCCTACATGATGATGTTACACTGACACGACACCCTGACACGTATCACATAACCTGACTTTAAACACACAATCATCAGATCACACCAGTGTTAATGCACTTAAGGTGCACTGCATTATGCGAACTGTAGTCTGAGGTTTAGCCTGGGAGGGTGCGAGCTACCAGAAGAGGCGCTCCATGTTTAGTCCACAAGCCCTGAGTTTATTTCACTTAATTCTATGGACATAAAGCAGATGAGACGACATCAGGAGACCTGATCAGCAGCACAACTCTGCTCTTCTCTTACCACCAGGGAGACAGGCGAGTCACAAAGGTACGGGAACAACCCCAGACTGGGACGTTTAGTGCACTCCTGTCCTGAAACTCTGGGAAGACCTTCACTGATCCGACTGCACTGAAAACTCCATGATTTTTATTTTTTTATGGTTAATGCAATATATATAGTATATAGTACTAGTGTAATCTGTGTAATGTAAAATAATCTGCTGATCTTTAATGTGATCAGTGATATTATTATTTCGGGTTGAAATAAATGTCTTTCTGTACGGAAACCCTCTAACTTATTAATACACAGAAATCACATTCTGTAAGGTTGTGTGTGTTACGCCTTGTTTACACTAAGTTGTACTTCTTTGGTGGTCAGACAAATACACTCCCTGTTCGGTAATCGGAGAGAGAATCACAGATGAGAAAAGGAAAAAGTCGATCAGATAAAGATGAAGTTTTGTCTTAAATCGACTCCAGCATGTTAAAATTCACTTGTATCACTTCAGCGCTGTTATTTCAGCCAAAGTGAAAATATGAACTAATCCCAGTAAAAATATTCACTTTATCTTTTCTAATTAATATCTATTGGTGCAGGTGTTTGTTTACATTAAGACAGTCGCGCATTAGTAGATTATTTTAAAGTAGATTATTAAATCTGACACATAACTGTTCATAACATCACTTTTACTCAGAAAATTCTTCGACCCAGTAAAGAAAAAAGAAAAAAGGTACCAATGTACAGACACCACCTCTCTTTTATTTATGGAACAATTACAATTACAGATGGAATTGTTTCAGTTAGTGAGAAAGTTATTTCTCAAAGCGACATCCGTGCTCTAAAACACCACCACACCACTAGGAGGCACTGCAATACGTTCAGGTCATAACCCATGTCTCACCATTAACCGGTTTCTGGTGAAGGGAATCCACGAAATGCCGAGGGTTCTCGATGCTGTACTTCAGGTCTCGGATCGTGTGCGCTCCTCCTCCCTCAGACCACTGGCCTTTCTTAGCAGCTTTCGCCTGGTCCTCCAGATCACACAGTCTGGCCTGCTCAGGGCTGACATACACACACAGAGTCATCAATTATATATTCACTTTGGGGGGAAATAACACTGTTTTAGCAACCAGGTTTTACAGCGAACACTGGGGTGACGGGAGAAAATTAAGAGAAGTAGTTCACCTCGGACTTTAGACTGGAACCCGTCTGCTCGCCCCTAAGCACCAGCGCAGCCTGTACACCCTCAGCGTACGGGCACTTAAAGCCTCTTAAATAACAGTCTGTAAAGTTTATGACTCTCTGACGGATGAGCAATAACCAACACGTGATTTATCACACAGAGAACTGGACTACCACTGCCAGGAACAGTGTGTGTCCGTGTGTGTGTGTCCGTGTGTGTGTGTCCGTGTGTGTGTGTCCGTGTGTGTGTGTCCGTGTGTGTGTGTCCGTGTGTCCGTGTCCGTGTGTCCGTGTGTGTGTGTCCGTGCGCGAGAGCGTGTTCATTTTCGCAGGTATTTTCAATTTTAGTCTTAGTCCCATGATTAATGTCCAAATTAGTTTTTATCAGATTTAGGCAATCTTATCATAGTTTTGTTTAGTCAAGTTTTAGTCGACTAAAAGTCTGGACATTTTTGTCTAGTTTTAGTCAATGAAAACGTAACATCTTAACAATTAACAAAGATTATTATTAATTAACCCTAGCATCAATCTAGTCGAGTCAAAACCATTTATTAAGGTTTTCACAAAATAATTATCTAAACATTTTAAAATGTATCTTTTCAGCTGATGTTTTCAGCTAATTATATTTATTTGTAACATCAAAACTGCTGCATGTCCATATTTATTTAACTACAAAACAATAGGAGCCGTTTTGAAACTTTTGTATATGAATAAGTCCGACGTTTTATTAGATTTTATTTTTTTTAAACCACATTTTAGTGGTCAACGATACTGCATGCTGATTTCATCACTGTTACTGATCTCTGATATCCGTGACGTTTCGTTATCGTCTTGGTCCCAGGAAAAAATGTCATCAACAAATACTTTATTTCATTATTTTTGTTGTGTGTGCGCGTGGAGAGAGAGAGAGGGGGCACAGCGCGCGGAAAGGGGGGGGGCACAGAGCGCGCGCGGGGGGGGGGGGGCACAGAGCGCGC
>JAAGKR010009107.1:0-28042 GCA_011419295.1 Clarias macrocephalus | reverse complement strand
GCGTAGGTGTGTTTGATATTCTGAATACCTAAACATTTTGAAGAGGCAGAGGAATTCTCCTGATTATTGAAAACACACACACACACACACACACACACACACACACACACACACACACACACACACACACACACACACAGAGTGGTTGATTACTTTCCTGCAGTGTACTGTCTAAATCACACACATGTTGCTGATTTTGGAATTTAGACAATATTTGAGAAACAGAATGACAAACTGTGTGTGTGTGTGTGTGTGTGTGTGTGTGTGTGTGTGTGTGTGTGTGTGTGTGTGAGAGACAGGGTCAGGGTCAGTGGCAGGTCTGTACTGATGGTGATCCTGCACAGGGTAATTGGGGCCCTGAAGATCAAACGGGTGCCATCATTAGCAGCTCTCGAGCAGTCACTAATCCAGCCGCGTTCTCACACAAAAGGAACGGGAGGGGGAGCAGGATGGGTGCTGACGTGTGTGTGCGTGTGTGTGTGTGTGTGTCTGTGTGTGTGTGTGTGTGTGTGTGTGTGTGTCTGTGTGTGTGTGTAAAGGGTGTGGGTGCACCGCCTGGCGCCCGCCAAGTTGAGCAAAACATCTCACCAAAAGATCAAAGGGCCTCAACATCTCCAAGCGTCCGAGGAGTGAAAAAGGAGGAGAGAATGAAGGAGGGGGAGGGGGGGGGGAGAGAAGGAGAGAGAGAGGAGTGAAATGGTGCTTATCGTGACTGGCACAGAGAAACTCACCTTGAGGGAAGTTTGGATGTGAGTCAGTGAGCATGGTTAGCGATTTGCTCTTTGCAAGATCTTGTGAATCGTATCACAAACGAGAAGAAAAAAAGCCAAGTGAATATCATTCATCCCTCTTTTCTTTATTCATCCCTCCGCTTCGTTTCTCATCCATCAGGTGTCCAAGTCTAGCGAGACTGGCTGATTAGAAAAGTTACCTGTTCTATAGATGAAGTTATTTCACCTTTGACAGAAAGACAGACAAACAGACGTACAGACAGACGTACAGACAGACAGACAGGCAGACGTACAGACAGACAGATGTACATACAGACAGACAAACAGACAGACAGGCAGATGTACATACAGACAGACAAACAGACAGACAGGCAGATGTACAGACAGACAGACAAACAGACAGATGTACAGAAAGACAGACAATCAGACAGACAGACAGACAGACAGACAGATGAACAGACAAACAGACAGAAAGACAGACAGATGTACAGACAGAAAGACAGACAGACAGATGTACAGACAAATAGACAGAAATACATACAGACAGACAGACAGATGTACAGACAGACAAACGTACAGACAGACAGACAGACGTACAGACAAACAGACAGAAAGACAGACAGATGTACAGACATACAGACAGATGTACAGACATACAGACAGATAGACAGACAGATGTACAGACAGAAAGACAGACAGACAGATGTACAGACAAATAGACAGACAGACAAACAGACAGACAGACAGACAGACAGACGTACATGCAGACAGACAGGGAGAAGGGGAGTAGAAAACAGGATGCTGTTATAGGAAAATAATCAGCTTCACGGTGATGTCATCAGTTCCTCTTCCCACCCTGACGTCACACTGATTATTTACTCATAGCACCGCATCCAGTTTGTATCCATACATAGTTACATTTAACGTCATGGAACGTTCAGGAAACGAGTTACTTCCTGTTATCACAACCCCTCTTTCGACACTGAAGACTCCTTCCCTAAACCTGAAAAAATATATGAACAAGTGACCAATCAGAATCCAGAATTGAACATCCCTGTGGTGCTGAAACATCTTCCCGCTCTGTCGCGTCCTAAGCTTGTGTGAGACGCTAACGATTGGCCAGGAAAGTGACGAGAGCTTGTGCTGTTAATAATTATTCAGGAAGTTCAGGAAGTCCAGGTCTTTGCTCCAGATCACTTTTCCGACTTTGACGCTGGTGTTTACAAGCATCAGAAACATGTTTAGCTCAAAACTTGTGTTGTATTTTTTTTCCTTCAGCCATTTTTCATCTCGATGTTTTAATCCTGACCCTGACTGAAGGAGAGGTGAGAGAGGGCTCCATGAGGGCGAGGTGCAATTTGCTATTTATTCAAAGGCAATAGTCGAATTTGATGATTTTCATCATCATCATCATCATCATCATCATCATCATCTTTGCCTTCTTTCTTCATGTCGTTTCCCGGTTCGCGCTCTGCTTCCTGTCCCGAATCTTCTCCTCACCCTGTGTTTTAAATCACGGCCGTATGGGTGGTCTGTCTCACTGTCTGTCATCTGATGATTCAGGTCAAGCGTTCCCAAGCCCTCGTCTGCCCGAACACAGATTCTAATTGCTAGGAGGCTGACCTCGCGGTTTCTTTAAAATCACACCAAGCAGAACATTTATTTAGGGAAGTGCAAGAAAAAAGGAAGAGGCTGATCCGTGCGGCCTTGGCTGCCGCTTCAAAGCCTGGTCATAGACAACGAGAAAGCTGGGAAGAAAAACAAGAAGAGCCGAAAGAGCTTCCAAAGGTGGGATGGGGTCGAAAGAACAGCGGCATGTGTGACATCCTCAAACATTACGTTCAGAGCGTTTGAGGAAATGCACCAGCGGGTCTTTGACCTTAATACCAGATGAGCTGTGGGAAAAAAAAGAAAAAAAAAAGCTGGGCAGGATGTTGAGCTTAAAGATCAGCTGTCGAACAGGAACCTCGGTCGCTTCTGGAAAAGTGATCACGGATCGTAAAAGTGCTGTTTACATCACGCTTGCAAAATCCATAAAAAATATGATAGGAAAGAAATTCCAAGGCAGCGTAGCGTGAGGTCTACAGAGAACGTTGACACAGAGGTGTTGCTTTAACATTTATTCATGGAAGGAGTCTCCAGTGTCAGCGATCGGCTTTCTAGAACGTTACATGCATTTTTATTTATAACGAATTGACCAAAGTGTGAAAGGAATAAAACACTTGGAGCTAAACTCCACCAGCATCACATCCTAACTCGTTGATGAATGTTCGTGTCTGTTTTTTATTTTAATAATATTAATACATTTTTTTTTCTTTGTTTTACGTCAATTAGGTCTAAGGTTCGTGTGTTTGGTTCGGGTTTGTTCCTCACGAGCGCATAAATAACTCGTCCTCTGTGTCCACTCCTACATGCTGGAAAAAATGTGTTTCACATCAGTTGCACACTCGCACACGCTCGCTCGCTCACGCACAAACAATCTATCATGTGGTCACATGAGGGTTAAGAGCACTACACGAGATACACGCGAAGCTTCTCCTGCCTGCGAGTGCCAAGGGTGGACCTCCGCCTTCCTTTTATTCCTCTCTCTCTCTCTCTCTCCTTCCCTCTCTTTCTCTCTGTCTTTCCTCCTCGGCCTGGCCCGGGCTGTGCTGCGGTCCTGGCTCAGGCCCCGTCGGCCACAAGCTGTGGAATGTGTGAGAGCCATGTGTCAAATCCCCAGACTGTGGGAAAGTGTTGCTCTCTGCTGAACTCTCCCCCCCTTTCCTCCTCCCTTTACAGCACTGCTCGCTTCCACTCTCTCTCTCTCTCTCTCTCTCTCTCCTTCGCTCCGGCACTCTCCCGGCGACTGCTCTGCCCCGCGCCGGCCGCACACAGGAAACTGAGGGGGCTGCCAGAAGCGAGTCGCCTGGAACTACGACTTCCGAAGAACATTTTCACGCCAATAACTCCCTCCTGCCGCCACCACCACCACCACCACCTCCTCCTCCTTCTCCCCCTCCCACATCCCTCGCTTTTTCTTTCTTTTTGTTTTTTCTGCCTCCCACCAGATCATTATTTTTGCAGAAGACATGGACTGTGCATGAGAAAAAAGAAAAGAGCCTTGTCTGTTCTTTACTCCTTATTCTGGAAAGATTTGTTCATCTTGTGGTTGAAACGGGTTGTATCTGGATTCTGATTGGTCAGAAGGTGTTCAATTCATTTTCTATAACTGTAGTAGAGTCACAAAGTAATAAATCTATGACTGGACTCTTACTAACCGTAACCTTAAATCGTGCAACAGTATCTGAAAGTATATTTTTTGTTGACAACATATCGTACGGTCTCATAGCCTCGATTAGCCTTTACTCTACATTGAAGCTTTAGGTTTCATGCAGAGCATTTTGAAGAATGCATATGATGCTAAACTCGAGTAAAGGTTTGGACCTCTGGACTTTCTCTCTTCTGCTCATTTGACCCCGGTAATGCTGACCATGCAACAGATGCAAGAGATGAATTGCAAAAGACAGTGTTTACGCTTTAGCCTTATCCAGACCATTCTAAAAATACCCACACACACCTGCTACTGGTCGGGGCAAACAGCCTCCATAAGCTCCAGTCCCTCGAACATGGAGAAAGTCCAGATCTCCAGACACAAGCTGTGAGTCATGCATTCTCTGAATCGCTCTGTGTGAAGCCAAAGGTTTCCATCTTTACGGCTTTTGGTTTCTCACGACGTGCACTACTAGGCGCTTACACTTGTAGGACGTATTTTCGAATCCTTTAGTTTGGTTCCTCCACCGGTGCTTCAGTTTATTTCTTCGACAGGAGGGACAATTAAAAATGAAGAAGATTTTAATATTTTTTTTCCCCTTCGAAATATTTTCAGAATTTAAAGTTCTTAGCTTGCAAAAACATAGTGGTAAGCACTGTTGTCTCACACCATCAAGGGTAGAAGGTTCGATTCCTGCCTCATGTCTGCTGTGTGCATGGAATTTGCATCTTCTTCCCATGCTTGGTGGGTTTCTTCCAAGGTGCTCAGGCTTCCTCCCACAGACCAGTAGCTACAACACATGCAGAGTAGCTAATTGGCAGATCCAAAATTCCCAATAGTGTGTGTGTGTGTGTGTGTGTGTGTGTGTGTGTGTGTGTGTGTGTGTGTGTGTGTGCCCTGTGATGAATTGGCACCCAGTCCAGGATGTACCCCGCCTCATGTCCTTAGTCCCCTGGGATCAGCTTCTGGCCTCCCTATACAGGATAAAAGCTACAGAGAATGAATGAAAGTGAGAAAGCTTGACAAAGAAGATTCTACTTGAGGCTTTCTGAGGTGCACCTGAGAGTCAACATAGAACCGTAATAGACCTAGAACACATGTGGTATGTGGTGGACTTTTTAAAACTTCTAGTTTCATGAAGAAGTAAATGTTCACTCACTCACTCACTCAATCATCATCTTTCTTGCTTTATTCTGCATACAAGCTCGTGGAGGGCAACTTTTATTTCCTTAATATTCCAAAAGAAGGGAGCAACCTTGGATTGTTAAAGGTTCTTAATATGTCTTTTTGTCAGAGAAGCTTCCATGATGAACTCTTTTATAAAGTCGAAATACTTTTAACTAATAAAGGAACCCTTGAAGAGCGTTTGAAGCAATGTTCTTGCTGTTGAGGAACCTAAAAATTGATAAATAAAAGTTGTTTTTGTTTTGTTTTTTTAATCATCAGCTCTGAATGATCGCTTTTGTAGATTGTCGGTTCTAGCAGCTTTTACTAGAACCTTGGCGAAAGCCAACAGAACAATTTTACAAACCTATAAGAATGTTGGTACAAATTTGTGCCAATATAGTGGGAATACTGTTGCTAGGCAACTGAGGAAACAAGCATAAACTATTGAGTGATGCCATGCCAATTCAACTTCTCAATATGTTCTGACTTGAAAGTGTTTCCACATTGCATTGCCATTTGCTATAAAAGATAAAAATGGTGGCTGTAGTTGTTTATTTAACTTTAGCTACCATTATATAGCATCTACTGTATGCTTCATTTCAAATCTTATTCCAAATGTGCTGAAGCACACTGCTGCAATTTATCAGCTCGAATTAACTGTGACGTTAATTATGAACTAAAATTTCTATTTTAACTTTGCTTTTTGTGCAGTCAAAATTCCACTGGAAGGAAAAAGAGGCTGTCTGAAAGCATTTAAAATTCTGAATGGAAATTCCCAAAGTGAGATGTTGTTCCCAGTCAGACGTTGGGGTTTTAACGGTCTTCCCTAATATGAAACAAATACAAAATTGTCTAGCTAGCTTGTAGCTATTAAAGTTTGTATTAAGCTTTTATACAAACATCGTACAGTACAGAACAAAAGTTTGTATTATCGCAAGAAAAAAGCAGCTAAGTGAAGAAAAGCGAGTGGCATCATTACTTTAACAAATGAAGTTCAGTCAGTCCGAAAAATTGGGAAAACTTTGAAAGTGTCCCCAAGTGCAGTCACAAAAACCATCAAGCGCTACAAAGAAACTGGCTCACATGCGGACCGGCCCAGGAAAGGAAGACCGAGAGTCGCCTCTGCTGCGGAGGATAAGTTCATCCGAGTCACCAGCCTCAGAAATCGCAGGTTAACAGCAGCTCAGATCAGAGAGCAGGTCAATGGCACACAGAGTTCTAGCAGCAGACACGTCTCTAGAACAACTGTTAAGAGGAGACTGTGTGAATCAGGCCTTCATGGTAGAAGATCTGCTAGGAAACCACTGCTAAGGACAGGCAACAAGCAGAAGAGACGCGTTTGGGCTGAAGAACACAAGAAAGAACACAAGATAGAAAACTCGCTGAATGAGAAGGGGTGTCCAAACTTTTGGTCTGCACTGTACATACAGACAAAGTGATGGTAGAAATGAAGAGTACAACAATAGTTTTTTTCCTCAGATGTGTTGGTAGATTACTATCACCTAACCTCCACATGTTCTTCCGTATTAAGAAAAGTTAACAAAAAAGTGAATCCAGGAGGTCATGGGTTCTTTAAATTGATAACAATAACTATTACGAGGTCCAAAGCATTTTTTTTTTCTAAGATCAGCATGATGGGAGATGATGTCTGATTGTAGTATGTCTTGGACGTTTTGGTGTCTGCCATCCTGGCTGGGTGTAGTGTGGCATTTCAAAGCCTACAAAACTGGCACAACAAGAATCAGCTCTGTGTGAGGGTTTGAACAGAACTCCACCAGTCTAACGTTCTCCACTGACCTCAGAGTTCACACCGGTAACTTGATCACCACTGCCTGAGCATGGGAATGACTCGACTTAAATGCATGCATATTGTGTTGTGTGCTAGCATCTACTGTACCATTTGCCAAGCAGAGAACCATTTAATGTATCTCTCTTAGATTCGAGACTTTATTGTGCGAATAGAGCAATAATGATACTATACAAAAAGGGAGACTAAGAAATGTAAATGGTTCTGTAAGTAAATTACCAAACAGATAAATAGAGGTGATTAAGAAAGTTCTCTTGGAAAAGATGCTTGATGTTGGAGGTCAGTCCAGCCATATGGCCATATGGCAAGAAAAAGATCTGCGCTGACCATGACCATGCATGACCATCCCTCACAGAATACATATCGGCACATAACAGTTTTTGGATTAACCCTTTTAAGTGCATTCCCCACCAACCAGCAGCATACTTTGGAAGTCAAGCAGGATCACCAAAATCCACAAGCTTTTTCCAAGGTTCTTAGCTTTCTCAGAGGGTCGTAAAAAGTTGTTGAACTCTTCGCAGAATTCAAATAAAAAAAATGAAATCAATAAAGAATTCAGATGGAGAAACCACTTTTGGTGGTCTCAACCAAACATTCAGCATTAATACTTTGGAACTTGAGATAATCACCAAGGCCTGTACCCTCTGATAGCAAACGAAACTGGAGTGGTGTAGTAAAGTGGTCAAATAAAACCACTTTAGAACCACTTTTTGTTTGAGGGAATTTGGACAAATTTGGTGTAGTCGAACCCTGAAAAAAATGCCTGAGAGCTTTCACATGAGATGTTTTAGTGCCGTCTCCACCGATATGCACCATTTATATTCTGGAAATAGAGTTAACAAGATCTGAACTTTGCCCTATGGGTAATTGTTGGTGCTTAACATCCTACAAGGGTTCTACTGTACTTGACACTCTGATAAGGGTTCGATGTTCAGTAATGGAATTTCTCCAAAGGGACAACCTTCGATTTTTTAAGACTACAGTACATGGTTTAGCTCACCTGTAGCTAGTGCCTCATTTAAGAGGCCATCTGCTCTACTGGGCAGCAGCCAGAGAAAGGAGGGGTAACTCCGGGGGGCAGCAGCCAGTGAGAGGAGGGGTAACTCCGGGGGGCAGCAGCCAGTGAGAGGAGGGGTAACTCCGGGGCAGTCCGGAGCTCAGTGTGAACCTTCAACTTGCGCCCGAGAAGCTGAATAACCACCATATGCTTGACGTTGGCTTGGCATTCTGTCACTAGCTCAGGCCTTGTCATGGCGTGCCAGCTTTCAGCCAGTTTTCCCACACTCTCTCCCAGGAGAGGGGCCACTGGGCATTCCCATAGGTCGGCTGCCTGGTCTGCCACCAGCCAACCCACCCCCTTTCCTATTCCCACACACCTCCTGGTGTAATCCTTTTCAGTGCCCTTGGCTGGGTGCAATTCAGCCTCAGTGACTGCTTCACAAAAAGGGTCGGGCTGGCCGAAGACACAGAGCCAACGGCGGGGCATTGAACTCTCCACAGACAGAACGCAAGCGCCCATCATACAATGGCTGAGAAACAGAGAGGAACGAAACGCTTGTCAGCCTCGACTGAATGCAGGCAAGTGTGTGGATTTGGATTTTTCCGTTGCCACCAGTGAACTCTGTTCTGTCCTCAGCAAGACACAAGATAATGCTTTTAACAATGCAGAAAAATAAACTTACCCTGAATAGGTCTGAACATAGTGAACATGGCAGAATAACAGCATGGCCCAGAAGAAAAGGAGGACTAACAGAGCAGTGTGTGTATCAGGTGCAACAGGAAGTGTACAAGGAATGGTTAAGAAGCAAGACTTGGGAGATGGCAGGATGCCAGACTGCCCTTATCAGCACCCAGCCCTGGATCATGACCAAGCACCAGGGGAGAGAGGAGCGCCTTTGTTGTGTGCTCAGATCTCCAGCCGGCCTTTATGGCACGCTCCAGATGCTTATCAGTGTGGGAAAGTCGGAGCGAAGTTCCAGCAAGGGTATGTGTAAGGGTGTGTGTTTGTGTATGCGTGTGTGTGTGTGTGTGTGTATGAGAATGTGCTCGGTGAGATTACTAACTATAACCCAGCCTATCATAGGAGCCTCGCAGCCTCTCCTGATAAAGACCACAAACAAGTGCAGGGAGGTGGTCCGAAGATAACCGTGAACCTTGACCTCCCGATTTCACCACGAACAAAAACAAAGCACCGATCAGAGACAGAGGCGAGTTGTCAAGCGTCCATGTCAGCACGAAGCGAAGCGAGCATTGCATAGAAGTGAGCGTACGTGAGAGCCTCCATGTTTATCTAATCATCTAAACCGAACCATCATGCCATGATCAAAGCAAATGAAAGAGGGACTGCAACACCTGCGGCACTTCACCTGCACTGGCACGCCATTAGAAACAACTTTAATAACTAATGAGAGACTAAAAGACAGGGTCATCAGGCCAAGGTTGATTCTTTCTAAGAATGTTGTTGGAGGACTAGTAGCTGAAACAACTGCAGAAAGACGTCAACAAGATGCTTTTCAACGGTCGTGATACAATAAAACTCAAACTTGCCCTCTGAAGTTATTTATTTTTTTCTTACTGTCAAGCATCAATTTCATTGTTTCTATGCTTCGTTCATGTGCGCTATGAAGCTATAAAGCCCTTCAAGGTTATTACACCCACCCTGTCTGGAAAACCCTTGTTTATATGTATAAGCGTGCAAAAGTATGCACACCCTTTCCTTTTATAACAGAATAAAAACTGTTCTATATTTTTCAAGATTTTCTTTTAAATATAAATTTGTTTCTTTGGCTCTGCAGATTTACTTTTGCAAGAAGTATATATAACAAGGAGTCTCTTGGATGTACATAAAAATAAAAAATAAATAAAAAAAAAACACCAAGAAGGATTTCACATATTTGACTTCAAGGACAGATTAATGAAAAACTGTACATTGGAAATGTCTTTAATATTAGTAAACAAGTCATGATGTAGCTTGAGTGCTATCAGTTTGGGTTTTAACAAAGGTTTTACCTCTCCATAGACACCTCTCATATAGATAAGAGGATTTTTTTTTCTGAGTAAGGAGATGTGAGGAAGCCAGCCAGTCTAGACGCACTTTCCTCAGCCTATAAAACCAGATATAAAGTCTTCATTGCTCTGAGGTCATGAGTTAATCTACGGCAGCCCGGGCTGTTAGCTGAGTCACGGATGAGTTCATTGAGACACCGCTAGTGGGTCCCCTGTAAATCACCTTCCACTCGAGTCCTGCGATGCCTAAAACACTCAATTAGAGACCTCGAGTCAGGCAGGTTAGGCACTCAGTGAATTAACAGAGCAGACCGAGCAAGGGTCTGGCACCAGTGATATCACAGCCATTAGAAAACACAATACGGTCATCAGACAGTCAAGGAACTGATGGTGAAACTGGGGTTCTTCTTTGACCTGTGGAAGGACAGGGATGCCCTGGTCCCTCTGTTGCTTTGCTGTATTTACCTTTTAAGTGATGCTCAGAGGGACGTGGGACAGAGGAAATTTACCATCACACGTCTCAGACAAGATAAGAACAAGATTTTGTCTAAGCAGGTAGATTTCAGTGACCTGCAATAAAGCGCCCTGAGTATCGGGTCACGGTGTAAATCAGACACATGAGCGAATGACACACAGCTGAGGACATTTTAGAAGACCTTTCTTAGTGAGTACATTAATAAATAGGGTGAGATATGGTGTTTAATTATACCTTCACACACAGATATTTACCTTTGTATTGGACAAGAAATGGGAGACCAGTCACCTTTAATGTAATGATTATTATGTTAAAGGTTAGAAATTTTACACATAGTATCAGGGTTGCCAGGTTGGGCTACATCCCCTTTATTTCAAGGTGGCATTTGCACAAATTAGATTAAACTTATTAGTTAACATTTTATATGACTGTGTTTGCAAATATAACAAAATAATCGAGATTTCATCACATTTAGATTTTGAAATTGGACGTATGTCATTGATCTGGCAACCCTGCACTATTTTGCATGGTCAAGAACAGAAAGTTTTTTCTTTCTTTCTTTATTTATTTTAGCAGCACGCATGCAAATACAATTGTGTGTGTGTTTTGGGACCGGCTGCAGGTCCCCCACCAGTCCAGCCAGTTTCAGGAGCAAGACCCAAGAGCAGAAGACGTTACTGATGAGCTATCTGATGGGACGTGTTGTCTCTGGGAAGTTCGGGAAATGAACTTCCTGATAACATATCAAAAGTCATCCAGGTCAGGCTACAGCACAAACATAAAAAAAATAAAAAATAAAATAAAAACAAGCCTGGTCACTAGTCTAGCCATAAATCTCCACACAAACTGCAGCACGTCTCCAGTTTTACACAGTGTTACACATTTTACACCAGCTGGAGAGAAACAAGTCTCTTCCACAGTGACAGTCTCACCCGTGTCCTCAGGCAATGCGCTCCAGAAATGATTTATCTATAGGAGAAGATGGAGATGAGCCTTCATCAGACAAATATGCACATTAATCTTAAAAAATGAGAAACAATGTGACCATTTTATCATATTGACATATTATCATATATATTATATATATTTTTTATTTGTATTGAACATTTAATTTTGTTTCTGAACTGTGATTCTCTGCTCTTTCTTTCTTTCTTTCTTTCTTTCTTTCTTTCTTTCTTTCTTTCTTTTAATGTGTATTAAATATTGATTAATGTTTTAAAGTCATACTTTCCTGCTTTATTTGTTTGTGTTTTGCATGTATGGTTTTAATTTAATGTAATTGTATTTAATTGAAATAATGTTAATACTTCTGAGCCATTAAGGAAAACCCTGATTTTCTTCTAACTCACTTGCTTTCTTTCATTTCTTATTTCTTTCTGTCCTTTATTTTCCCTTTCTTTTATGTGTGATAAATATGACATTTTAATAGTGTTGTTAAATCCCTTATTCTTTCTTTCTTTCTTTCTTTCTTTCTTTCTTTCTTTCTTTCTTTCTTTATTGCTTTCTTTTTTATTTATCTGCTTTCCTTTTCATCTTTGTCTTGTCTTTGGTTTTAATTTGTATTTAATTCTATGAAATATTTGATTTCACTGTGGTCTTTTAGTTCCATTCATTCAGGCCTATGTACTATTTAATAATTACTATTATTATTATTATTATTATTTATATTATTACTATTAGTAGTAGAGAGATAATGGCTGAAGGCTCAGGAATGCACAGAATAGAAAGTAAATGAGGACAATGTCTCATACAGTATATCTCCAGTTGTAGATTTTGCCAAAGCCTCTACCTGATGTGTCCTGACACGAGAAGTCATGATTAGGGGATTGTGGAGACATTCGAACAACAAGCTCATCATGTATTGGTCCTGTGAAAGACCTCAGGACCTCGAACACTCCTGTCACTGCCTCCAGCTCAGCTCGTGATCTTTTGTTATTCACGCGGAGTCGTAACACGTGTCGTCTCAGGCCTGACCCAGATCAGACGACGTTATCTGTGTCTGCGATCAGTGGCAGAAGATAGCAGTTGGAAGTAAAGTCTGTTTGCTCTAAACAACCTCCAGGCCACTCGTGTTGGATGTTTTGAGGAAGTGCTGGTGTTATTAGGGTAATGATGACCTTGTAGAGACGTACACACTGGTTTATTTGATGCTCCATTGACTCTCATTCACACCAACAGCACGTCAAGTTAAAAAAAAAAAAAGCACAATACATTAATATCCAGTTCAGTATTTACATCTTCCGGACAGATGAGTTTACACCGTATTCACCGCGTACAGCTAACCTTTCTATTATATTCTTCGGAGTCACTAAATAATATGTTTACTGCAGTTACTGAATAAACGTCTTTATGATTCACTCAGTAAGTAACCAAATCTTTAACGAGTTAATCTTCATCCACACACACACACGACATTCACAGCTGGGAACAACCACAAGCAGACTGTTTCACAACAGACCGAGTTAGTAATATCATCCCGACAAGACCCGACACTGATTCATCCTGACACATCTGGAGGAGATCAAAAAACTGCGCTGGTGGCTTTTAAAACGTTTGTATGAGACTCTGTGATTCAGCGAGGGACAAATGAGCAGAGCAAAAAAGATTCCGAAACATCCAAATCATCTCAATATGCGTTTGTGGGGGGGGATGAAAATCGGCATATTTACAAAGTTCATCATCAGTCTACAACGATTTAGGCTTTAGGTTTTCAATGACAAAATCTGACAAATCTATTGATAGATTCCTCCAGATCATAAACATGACACCTACCCAAGCCCTTCATAGCATCAGGTATGAATAAGATATGAACCCTGTATAGCTAATCATGAGTTTGACTCCATACTGTTCGGCAGTTGAACTAGAATCTGAGTCATGTGACCGGCTGCGTATGTGTTTATAGCTCTTTATGTAAAATGAGTTTCTTATTTGTGCTCAAAAATATCATGCATACCTATAACGACCATCTACATGTACTGTATATTTGCACTTAAATTATTCATTTAGATATTATATCTTAATAACTGAAACCCTACAAGGCAGAAAAAAAAATCACTACGGGGCCTCCGAGTGGCGCAGTGGTAAAAGCGCTCGCCCTATCATCCGGAGATCGCTAGGTCGAATCCCTGGTGGTGCTGTGACCTCTCGTAGCCGGAGGTCTAGAGAGAGCTGATTGGCCGAGCTCTCTCAGAGGGGAGGGATGAGAGGTACTTAGTGCTCCCACATTAATCACGGCTCTACAGCCAATCAGGGGCGTCTGTGAGCTCACGGAAGCGGAAGGAGCGGATAGCGCCGTCCTCCGAGTGTGTTACTCCGCCCCCAACGGTGCGCGAGCAAGCAGTTCGAAAAGATGCGGTCGGCTGGTGTCACGTGGTTCGGAGGAAACACGTGATAGTCTTCGGCCCTCCCGACTGAGTTGTAGTAGTAGCCTTAATGTGGAGCCCCCTAGTGACTGGGAGGAATTGGACACGACTAAATTAGGGAGAAAATCGGGGAAAAATCCAAAAAAAAAAAAAAAACACTACAGACCTCTTACACCCTGGTTACAACAGTCTCTTTCCTCGGGTAATCAGTCTCAGTCGATGTTGATTATATGCTGTCTGCTGTATAAAACACCAACAAACTTTTTTTTTTTTAAATATCCTTTCCCACCTTATTCCCACCTCAGGTCAGTCATCAATTCCCACTACGGTTATTTGCACTACCATACACACTCACACTTTGTGTCCACTGCAGTCCTGTTTTACATTCTGTCTTTATATAATCTGTATAGTTCTGGAATAGTGGCTTGTCTATGGACAAACGCTATAGTGTTGTTATGTAGGTCTGTACTTTAGAAAATCACCAACAGCTGGAATAAAATTATTTGTGTGTGTCAACATATTTGACCAATAAATCCTGATTCTGATGCTGATTCTGGTATATAAAATGAGTATGTAGAGATTTTTTTGGGTTTAAAGTTTGAGTCAGATCTTTATCTTAGAAGTCCATGACTGATGGGGAAACTGCGAAAACTGTATTTTTGGCTTCAACATTCTCCAGAAGCACATCAAACACATTTAGTTCACTCACAGCAGATGCAATTTACAAAATCAGATGTCAATCAATACGTCTTATCGCGTGGTGTGAAGTGTCATGTGCTGTGTTTCAGTAAGCATTTCTACATCGTTCTGTATTAACAGTGTCATGAAGGGCTTAAGCAGGTGTAATGAGCACTAGGAACACAGCCCTTGAGCAAAGTGTTAACGTTCGATAATAGTCCTAGCCAAAACTTGTTTATCCCAGTGTGTTTATTCTAACAGAACATGTAACTGAAAATCAGTAAAGTGCTACAGATGCTGCTGTTGGATCACGGGTTTAATATTGAACCATGTGTTAAACCCTCAAACAACAGACTGCAACAGTTCTTTAAATGAACAGGAACGCAAACCCGAGACTAAAGCAGAGCGCGCATACGACCGATCGGCAAACACCGCGCTCAATCTGCACCGCCGAGGCCGAATGGGTGGTGTTCATCACAGACAAAGCCTGGAAGCGGTTTAAAAAGAAGCCTGATGCAGAGAAATGGAGCAGCGTGTTGACCGAGAGGATCGAGACAGCAAACAGAGAGCAGCTTGGCCCTGATCCCACATCTGTCCTCCTGTGTCTTGGCTGTTGGGGCAGCAGATTTGAAGGATTGGCCTCTCTTAAGTGGGCTGAAGCTGGCCTTTAGCCTGCGCCGACACAATGTGATAAAAGGTTGTCATTAGCAATGCGGCCAGCATCAAAACCAGAGATGAACAGAGTGAAACCAGGGCTATTTGGGGAATCACAAGGACAGATTAGATGTGTGCGTATTTGCGTATCTGTGTGTGTGTGTGTGCCCATCAACTCTAAATCAGACTGTGATACTAATCCGAAACAAAAAAAGAAAGAAAGAAGGAGAAAAAAAAAAGAACAAGATTATGAGGTGTGTGAAAGAAAAAGAGGTGCAATAATGTAGCACCTGTCTGGCTTAAAGTCAGATCTTTTACTATACCAAAGAATTCAGATGTTAATGTTAGCTTCCTGACATCTTTATTATCTGCTCATAAGTGGCTTAAAATACAGAATGACTGGCCTCCTATGAACTGTTATGAAGTTTCATCAAACTTATGAAGTTAAAGGAGTTTATTGTTGAATTATTGGGACCTACAGTATATTACTGGTTACAGTATATTAATTGTTATTGTGACAAATTGCGTGAATTAAATACAATTACTACTCAAAAGATTTGTAGGCATAGTGAGATCTCAGTGACGTTCATGTATTTGTATAATGACCTGTAGTGCATAAATCATAATATACACTGTATACATTTAAACATTGCAGTTTGCAGGAGTGTCAAGACGTATATAAGACAGTTTTGACATCACACTGAAAAATTGTGATGCTACATACAAAGGTGCTCAGTTTCTATGTTACTGATGATAAGGAGTGTTACGAACACTAGTTATAATCTACTGCATCATGCTTACAATTTCTAAAAGATAAATAACATATAATCTGAAAGTGTGATTTATTTATTTATTTTTTTACATTTTTTCATCTTTATAATGCCCTTTAACTGCATTGTTTGAACATGTTCATAGCCAAATCGGTGTGAAAGTGTTCTGTCATATCTATTATAAATTATGACAAATCCATATCATGTCATAATGTATTCATGAGGCATTAGAAAAGTGATTATAACTGTTTATGAAATTCATTACACTTAATATATACAGTAGTCATGTTTATCATGAATTATGATTTTACGTGATTATATTGCCAAGCCTTGCTTTGCATAGTGTGTTATGAGAAGATATAATGCTGATATAATAAGCTGGAAGCACGACATATAGAAATATATGTATAAATATACTGTACATAAATCATGTCACAATATCATAATAATGTATCATAAATAATTAGAAAGATGACTGCAATGCCTAAGCAAGTTGTTATAACGTGTTATAAAGGAAAGCATAAGTTGAACATACAAGTTATATACACACTACCAGGCAAAAGCCAAAGTTTGGACACACCTTTTAACTCCATGGTTTTTCCTGATTTTTATTTATTTCTAGGACAGCTGACCTTCATGTCTTAAAATAACAATCTGACCGTTGCTGTTATTGTTGTTGCTTAAATTATATGATGCCATGTGTGATATTTCACAGTTTGTAAATCTCCAGTGTTGTTCTAGAATGCAGCAAATAAACACTAAACAAAAAATACTGAATTAACAGGTGTGTCCAAACTTTTGATTGTTATTGCACGCATGGACTCTGTAAACAGTAAACAATTTTCATTTGAACCTTTTTATTCTCCATACTCAGACTCTAAGTGAATTAGTGCTTTTGTATTAAAAACTATTGTATGATTTATTAGACAGTGTCACTATCACCTCTAAGCAGGATCTAATTCCATCATTAGAAGTTTTTTTTTTGTTGTACTTAGTTACATTTTGTTCTCACACAAACACGTCAGTGTCACTTATGTGCTTTATTTTATATCTAAAAAATAAACGTAAATGATTTTACATGAACAGTTGATTCTTGCTAAACAGGCACGAATGTTCGTAGATCCTGTAGCAAGATGTCATTAAATATTCACAGGAAATTTACATCTGTATATTTGACTTACATTTAACTTACCATCTGAAAACAGTTTAGTGGAAAAAGAACCAGATGATGTTAAAACTAATTTTAGGAAGTGATGGTGTTGCATTTATAGCATTTGTTACAAATTGAAAAAGAAAAAATAATACAAAAAAAAAAAAAAAAAAAAACAGTTGACTTTTTATCTAGCTACAGCTATGAGCCATGTGTCCAACCCAAAAGCATGTTGAATGAAAACTAAATCGATTTGCATTCGAAACAAGTAAAACAAATTAATTGTTTAAGTAATTCCACCTAACTGCAGATTCCCCTCCATTAATATTAAGTTAAAATACAAACACAATACAAAACAAACAAATACAACAACAATAGTCCACCAGTTTGCATACTCACACTGAAACAAGTCAAGACTTTCTTATGCGGTAAAATGAAATCCCGCGCTATATGTAATACATCACAGTCCTTCCACATGCTTGAGTGCTTTTGCTCTTTTAAGGTAACTAAAGTATGTATTCTCAAAACGATTGGCCACTTTTCGAGAAAAATGAGTTGCTATGTGATCTAGATAAAGTGTTGAAGAAGGGCCCTTGTGGCCTGAGGGTCTGTGAGGACTCGGGCTTTCTCCAGGATACACTGCTGGAGGTTCCTCCTGTTTCAAAACAGAAACCAGAAAAGGGAGGGAAATTGAACAAAAGCCCCTTTCGCTCAATAGCCTGATCGAAAAAAAAGTTGCCGTGATCTGCCTGTGCAATAATCTGTCTCTGAAACCCAACTGTCCTGAGGATGAATTAGCATACAGACAATAGCCATGTAGCATAGAACGTGAGCTGCACCCACTTTACAGTCTATCAGCCCCGAGCAGAGGGGCAATTGCTTTCCTTAAAGACCCTCCTCTTTACATCTCTATGGGACAACTCATTAGCTAAGTAGAATCCCCTCTTTTCTCCCTGCACCCGGGCTTTTGTGCCACTCTCGGCCTTTGTTTCTTTTAAATGATCCTAAACAAGGCCCATTTTCTGGTTAATACATATTTACAGCCATGTAAGGGTTTTGTGAGGACCCTGTAGTTTTATTTTCCACAGTGTCATTTCTTGCGCCATAAAATCATTAACAAGCTGTTAGGGAGCAATTGGGGATCCGTTTGAAACGTAGCTTTTGAAGAGTTCAATGAGTCAGTAAGTCTCGGTGCAGACAGATGGCCGGACAACAACTTGTTGCAGTGAATCCACCGATTTAGGGGCGTCAGGATGATGCCGAACCCAGAACTTCTACTTATACCTGACCTTACATTTTGTTTACCGAGTCTCACTTTTTACATATATTGTTTTTGTTTGTTTGTTTGTTTGTTTGTTTTTTTCTTTTTGAAGAAGTTTAAGGGATGCAGGCTGTTTGCTTCGTCCTTCAGAAGGAACTTTTGGTTGGTCAGAGTGAGTTGGAGGACATCGCCTGTCAATCTGGCAATCCGGTTTATATATCCCAATATTCTGGTAGCAGTAAAAGTAATTATATCTTGGTTGCTACCTGGCACATTCCTACACAGTTCCTTTCTTTAATGTATTTATTTACATACATATGTTTACTTCCTGTCTTTGCTTATTTTTTGCATTTGTTGTTCAGTTTTCTGTAAGATTAGTGAGGATATACATACAAATATACACAATATATATATATATATATATATATATATATATATATATATATATATATATTGTGTATATTGTGTATATTTGTATATTTATATATATATATATATATATATATATATATATACAAAACTGTTGAATTCACCAAATGTTCGTACGAACTATAACTATATACGTATATACGTAACAATGAAACACATGACCATGTGTATCTGTGCTATTTCTTTGCCTACATTTTTTTTTTCATGTTTGTATAGTAGTTTAGAATAAAATAACATTTATTTAATCATATTGCTGAGGTTGTGCTGAAAGAAAAGAAGGTCACAATCCTGACCCTACTGTATATATTTATTAAAATACTGCATAACTGCTAAACCGCTCGGGGTTTTACAGGGTTTATTTTCTATGGTAAGAAACATTGTACGACAAAAACGATATTGCAAACAAGCTAGAAAGCATAAAGTTTGGGGTGGAGAGCAGCGAAGCTACAGTCGCGTAATGGATTAAACTGATTCATGCCAGCACAGGGAGCTAACAGCTAATATGTAATTCATTAAAAATGACTGTGTATTATGAAATGTCTGTTCATAAATTCTTGAAATAAGGTTGTAGAGTGCGATACGCATTGATTTAACATGATGCTATCTGTTATGTGATTGGCGCTGTCTTTGTCAAAATTTCCAGAACTGAATTGAATCCTGAAACGCTACAGCTCTAAGTTACATCAGTTCAGCAGCAAACATCATTGATTCCCATAGACAGGGTTTAAAAGCATTACTGTTGCAGCCCGATCGAAACGTGATCCATCATGACCCCTATGCGGCATTTCTCACAGATTCACAGTAAAAAAATAAAATAAAATGAAAAGAGGCCATAAACAAGACACACCAATGGCTCGTGATTAAAGGGTCTTCTCCTTCCCCTCCTCTTTACAGTAGAGCCCAGGGTTAGGGGTCATCAGCCGAATGAAAAGGGCATCTGTGGTGATCCATGAAAGGGGACGAGAGAAGAACAAAAGACAGATTCCCCCCGCCGGCAAAGACAAAGGGGCCAGGCACAAGACCCGAAAGATCACCCAAATCATCTCCCTCCAACAATGACAAGCAAACTCGGGACAAGAAGGGATCAGGCGGGGGATCGGAGGGAGATAAGCCCAAGGTCTCGCTTGGAGATTTGAGCATGAGCCGCTAATTCCACTCTGCTTAGCACACAATTCACTTCCCTCTCGGCCGGGGCAGTGTGGGAACGTACCAGGCTGCGGAAAATCAGCCGCAGCTTCAGGAATCGAGAGGTGGAACGGAACACTGAACAGATGCCGTCATATGAAAGAGGACGACACCAAACACACCATCATAGCTACGAGGGCTTTGGAAAATTTAAAAGCAGGGCTGAACGATGAGTAAGAGGTAGAACACGACTGCATGCACTCTTACAGGAAGCAATGTGACAGTGATTACAATATTCTATACCTCTATTCTACACATTTTATCCATTATTACTTACGTTTAACGCTGTAAAACATCAGCTGAACAGGTTAATTCCTTTTCTCACTTACCTTATAGCAGCTATAAACTGTCACTAGCGTCAATGTTAGTAAAGCCAACATGTTTTGTTTTTTTAACCTGTCATGAAAATCATATAAAACTGTAAGTTACAGCTTGAACTCAAAGTGCTGATATTGGGTCTATACAGTCTCCTTCCATAAAGTTTATAGTAAGCAAATTTCCTCATATTTAAAGAAATGGTATGATTTTTTTAGATTAACTGAAAGAAATAGGAACAAATGTTTTATCGCGACAAATGTTTTTTTTTTTCATGTAACAGCCTCAGCAGCGACTTCATTTCCCCCCTCGTCTCTTCCAACTCAGCATTCAGCATCACCACTATACTAACCACCGGCCTGATCACCTCTCATCATCTGCATCTGTTTCTCGTTGGTTCTTGAATGATTCACAAGTTACTGTGTGGCTGAACAAAGCTGTGAATCCTGAAGAACGATTCCTCAAGACTACATTAACAACACTGGACAGTCTGGCGCTTTGGGAGCAAAATATGAAGAAATGAGGGTAATCAGGACTTTTGGACTGTACTGTATGTATTTGTTATTAGAGAAAAATTATTTACACCTTATGAACGATCGGAAAACCAGAATTCAGAATTCAGCACCAAAAAAGATTATGTGAAGAGCTCTTGAGATAAAGTTTTCAAACAGGTGAAAACTGTTTACCCAAAGTGACATCAATTAGTTTGTAAGTTTATTTTAATAATTAGAATTCAATTTCAAATTAGTAAAATGTTTAGAAATAAACAAAATAGTTTTCAAGTTTACCACTTAGTATTTTTTTTTTTTTTTTTTGTATTGTGGTATAAAAACATGGACAAGACCAGGAATATAAATGTATTGTGAGTATAAATTTAACACAAAACAGATGGTAAATTGTTATATCTCCGAGTATAGCATTGGCATGTGGTTATATTACTCTATATGTCATATAATGTAATGGACACTTATAGACATCACTCATCTGTTCACTCACGCACAGTTGCACACACCCCGGACACTATGGACACTGCACATTTGCACCCTTGCTGGACATTTCCACCTTTCCATTTATTCCCATCTTTATTTCCATTTAAAATTCTGACTACATTTGTACAGATAAGTTTTTATATTTTATTTTTTCTTAGATATTTTTGAAGATTTTTGTATTGTATTTCTATAGCAAACTTACTCTTATTTCTATTTTTATTCCACTATTTATTTTCTTATTTCTTGTATAAGCATTTTACTGCATATCGTACTGTGTATGACTGTGTATGTGACAAATAAAATTTTAATTTATGGATTTGAATTAATTTAAAAACCAGAGCTGTAAAAATTAATAATCATTTATTTTATGGTCTCATTTGTCATGTTGAAGACCGAGCTCATAATTTTCCATCAATCATGGAGAAATAATGTCCAAAGAAATTTTCCATCCAGTTAAAGGTAATTCCCTTCCTTGCCATTTCCGCTCTGAGTGTAATTCCAGGGTTAGCTTTGCATTGTGAGAGCTTGTTTTAAGTCTATACAATTCGAGCACGTAGCGTGATAATGTAACTTTTGTTTTTTGTTTAAAAAAAAAAAAAGGTTTGTTGACATGATTTGGAAATATCCTGGGTTTAAATCCAGACTTTTCAGGAAGAGAGGAAATTCTTTCCAACAACAAAAACGGGAACAATATACCTGGCCAAGCTGAAAACGATGCCCCTGCTGACTTTTACATTACAACCGATGTAGCAAGAAGCTAATGCCCGAATAGGCTTAGCTGGTAACAAAAGTATCCAACCTCTGGGAGAGCCAGACACTGGTTTGGGTTCTATTAGTGAGCTCGGACGTGCAGTCTCTCCACTTTTCCGGCACACAGCTCAGGAGGACCAGATTAGGCTCCTGGAGGGCAGCCATCCTCCCCATGCCACGCTCCCCTAGTGCTTTTCAATAATGGCTACCCTATGGGGCATGAGGTCCTGTGTCCACAGCCCTGCAGCTAAGCTCGAAGCCAAAGAGTATCTGAATCGCAAACCCTTCAATTAGAGCGCGAGTCTGGAGCCCAGATCACCACAACGTCCACGGAAAGCACCAGAGAGTTTTAACATCTATTCAGGAACATTCTTTTTTTTTTTTTCTTTGAATTTTTATTTTAGTCCAAAGTCTTTAATAAAATCTGTATTATGATTATAGTTTTAATCTAATTATTTTAGTCTGGTTTCAGTTTACTAATCATATGTTTTAACAAATCACTAAAAGAACAAGATCACGTAGAGTCGGCGAGATGATTCAGCTAAACAAACGCTATGCAACGACTCAACGTATTGCGAATCGTATTTTCCCATTAGAAATAATGTAAACGTGGATAAACTGTTCCAGCCAATCAAAAATATTACAAATATTATGCTATTATACAATACTATAATCAAAACATTTAGAAAAGTCATGTAAATGATGTAAAATATTAAATAAATAGACATTAAACCTCACTTGGCCTTAATTTATCATTACTCTTGGCACCGGCTGCTTTAGAAACCAAACTGAAAGCGGCTTTCTGTTCTTCTTGATAACCTTCTTGGGACCCATGGTGCTATGTCGTCACTATATCTAGCAGAAAATGCGAAAAATTGCGGACGTATGTGCAACTTCAAGCCAGTGATCGGTTCGGCTCGGATCAGTTACCCGTATGCCCGAAAACATTCCGTATGCAGAGAAAAATTTCTTACAAAATTTCAAGGCTTAAGGCAAAAATTCTTAAGGCGGTATTACGTAGAGAAACTGCTGTATTACTTTTTGTCTGGACTGGACAAAAAGAAGATTTTCAAGAAGAAGAAAACTTTTAGCTGTGGAAAGAGTCATAAAAAAAATTAAAGTAAAGTTTTAATCACTTTTGCAGTTCTGCATGTCCTGGTCTAAGTTTCCCAAAAGATCATTTGTTAATGTGAGAGTAAGCGTGACCTTAAACTCTTTGACTCTATCCCTCCTAGTTAAGATGATCTCAGTGTTATGATGCTAAAACTTGTCATATTTGATCAGTATTTTTTGGGTGACATGTGTGAGATGAGTTAGAGTCGGATTAACTGTGTAATAACACTTGTTTAGAGCTGAACTGAATGTGAGATTATGTGGAAAATAATACACTTTTTTTTTGTAATATCTATTAAAGCAAAACTACTAAATAAACAAACAGGGCAGGCGTCTCATATGATTCATCATTTACACTCATTTGATTTGTTTTTGATGGCTTTTAGTTCACTAATTATTTCCATTGCTTGTTTTCTTGATTTTGCATCTACTATATAAAACCGATGAATACATGGACGTAGCCTGCTCTGGCCTCTGATCCGTGATGAAAAGCTTCGGCCCTGGCTTATGAGTGATCGTCTAAAGCAAATCGATTGGCTCGCCGGTCACAGATAAGTTAGCGGTAGTTTCAGCAGGCAGCAGAAATGACCTGATCTCCATCAATCTCTGTCCTCTCAATCCTTCATGACACACATGCTGCCGGATTCCTGCATCTGACTCTCCTCACGCAACAAAGACGACAGATGCTATCATCAGCACTCTTCATGAAAGAGGCCACTCGACCCAGAGCCGAAGCTTTTTAATCTTCACTTAACACTGAAAACATCTGACGGAAATATGGACCGACGTCTGATGAACACCGGCTTAAAGATGCCAAAGGTCAAAGGTGTTAAAATGCATGTCATAATCCATACATACCACTGCTGTGCGGTGTTCACTCAGCGTTCATCAAGTTTTACCTGACCAGTAATATTCACTTGAATTGAATTGCAATATGATGTTCATGAAGCTGCATAACATCTACATAAGCATCTCAGTAGTAATGACATGAACATTTACACTTCTTTATTCTTTTCTACTTTACTTGAAATAATTAAGATGACATAATGATGTTATTACTGCCTTATGTATGTCACTGTCACGTTTCCAACAGATTACAAAACATGGCTTGGTTACAACATGGTTGTAACATAATTATGAAAGTTGATGTGAAAAGCATGCCATGATTTCATTCATAGAGTTGACACATACATAGGCCTCTTATGGCACCTGTCATAACCCAAGTCATAAATGTCAGATGACATAAAGCCTACTTTTTCCACCCAAATTAAAGCACAGATTTCTACTTGTTGTGAGTTATTACACATGAATTAGAATGTCATGACATTGAGTTCTATGATGGTTAAATGAATCCCAGCGTGGTCAGCGAGTTTAATTAAAAAGACAAGATGTTCATAAGAGTACATAATGCCATAAGCCCCTCATGACTTCTAACATAAAACGACATGCAAGATATTGAGGCATGAGTTTTACTGGTGAAATCATGGTGCTTTATTTGATTTAAGAATGCTGTTCATGAAGCTACATAACATATGCATAAGCCCCTTATAACTCCTGACATAGCCCTGTTATAAACATTTATAAACTTAAAAAAAAAAAACATGCTTTCTTAAGTAAATCCAACATCAGAATCCAGTCACAGATTAGAGTTGTTGTTGTGACTCACTTATGTCTGAACGATGCTATAACACTTAATATAATAATATTAATTTATACATAGAAAGTGTAAAAACAAAATATTTACTCTGGCTAAAATTAATAAAATATTACATAGATGTTTTTTATTTATTTAGATATTTATATTGATATTTATAACAACATCATGATGGGTAATAATGTTCATTATTTTTTTAATTAGACAAACATTGTAACATTGTCTCTATGAACATATCATATTTACAGTATTAGGAACTATTAACCGACTCATATAATGTGTTTATAAGACATTAAGTATAACTGGTGTAGATATTTACAAGCATGCATGTTGCTTTCAACACACACTGTTTTCTGATTCATATAACTACACATTGTTGAAAGTAGCACTAATAAGACATTATATCATGTATTATGAGATGATATACACTACGCTATAATACGACATCATGTGTTATAAGCACTGTTTTAACAACAATGCTACAGGTTCAAACTTTAACGCTTTTCCATAAATAACTATAACAGTGTGTATAAGGCTAAATAAATGTATTATGAATTTATTGTAAGTCATTATACACATACATGTTGCCCTAGAAAGAAAATAGAAACTGTTACCAAAGAGATTTAGAGGCTTATGTCTAGTGTAATGGAGGTCGTATGCAGCCTTATGAACACTATTTAAGGAGATTTGTGGAAGATGAAACATGAACAATGGCAGGTATACGGCTGCAGACCAGCGTTTTCATGCTCATGGTTTATTTTCAGTTGAAACCAGGTGGAAGGTGATTGTGACACAACGCAGGGAGTCCGTGGTTGGGGAAGGGGAGGAAGAGCACCTGCATCCATCCATCCATCCATCCATCCATCCATCCCCCTACCCATACACACACACACACACACACACACACACACACACACACACACACACACACACACACACACACACACACACCTTAAGGACACAGGGGGTTGAGCGGCATGCTGCTGGGGTCCTGCGGGGCTATTCACAATTAGATTTAATTGTTGTAATTACGCTGCCAGCATGCGGCTACAAACAGCACAACTGACAGATTAGAAAAGGTTTAAACAACTCGCAGATGGACGGCTCTAAAACGGGGAGGAGAAAATTGTCCAAAGCAATATTTTAGGGACATTTAGACATTTTTACATTTTCAAAGCATTTCATTTTCTGTGTTGTTGTATCCATTTTTTTTTTTTGCCCTCATGTACCTACTTCCCTTTGAATCTTTCCATGTTTTCTCTTTGTTTATTGTTTACTGTATAAACATCCTTATGATCTCAGTAGAGAAAAGCCATTTTTGATGCTGAGCCTTGATGTTAAGTTTATCACAAACTATTTTGTACTACATTCTTCACAGCTGGTCATTTAATTGATGTTCTTGTCACATTAAATTTTTTTTTATTATTACCTGAAAAAATAAAAGAAAACCTGCCTTTTAAATGTTAATACAATCTATGTATAAACTTATGCAGTTCTTATGTAGCCGCTTATATCACAATGTTTTACAGCATGTTATTACATGCATTGTTTCACATTCATGCCTATTACTGTGAATTATATATATATATTTTAACATGTTAAATCAAACTCAGTTGTTGAGTTTATGTCACATTATAACTGTCATAATCCTATGACCTAGCAGAACCACACTGAACTGCAAAGTCTTTTAAGGGTCTTTGACTTACAGTATGTCACATAATATCAAACTTGTTAAATATTTTTTGTCACCTCACTGTACATACAGTAGCGCTCAAGGTTCATAATGCTACATAACGTCTGCACAAGTGGGCTCATGACTACTTACGTTAGCCTATATGAACAGACATAGTAGTTACTTTGCTATGTTCCGAGTACTTCCAAAGTCAGATTTAGCTTTGTTGTCACTGTCAAATGTTCAGACTGACCGTCTGAAAGATGTGATAATAATATCTTTGTAATGGATAATGAATGCATCATAACATATTCGTAACATTGAATAATGCATTCTAGCAGGAAGAGGGTTGACAAAGAGTTTGTTGAATGTTTATGTAGCTTCATGTCAGGTGTCATAAAGTTTTGATGAATGGCCTTATGAACACTTTTTTGAAGTTTTATTATTTTCATTTCTTTTTATTGTGCATATATTTCAACATGAATAAGATTAGTGTAGAAATTAATGATATACTTTTTTATATATTATATTAATATATATATATATTTTTTTTTTTCTTTCTTCCTTTTTTTTTAATGCTGTGCTAGTCATGAAAAAAATTTGAAATTACAATATTTTATATATTAAAATATTTTCCAGTACATGATATAAGTCAAGGAATTTTCTTTTTGCCTGGCCACAAGCAGATGTATAAAGCAACAAGTCCACATTGCAATGCATCACTGAAACAGCAGATGTGTTCAAACTGAAAAAGTCTTGATCTTCTTTGGCCTTTTCAGAAAGGAATCCCATTATTGGAAATAAAACCACAAAGTCCACCGTGAGCGTGAAAAAAGCAAAAACAAAACCAGAAACGTAACCTTTTTTACTCTGCACCGCTATCACAGATCTCCTTGGTCGTGCCTGGCGCTCATTAGAGATCAGAGATCTTGGTGGAGTGGTCAGCGTAGCAAATCTGCTGTCCTCCATCATCTTGAAAGCTATGTCCAATCGTTTTCATCCTCGGCAGCAGGTAGCCCACTCGCCCCGGACGCCGCGTCGCGATTGGTCCGAGCTCTCCGACCAGGCCATGGGTCACCGGCCTGGCCGCGCAGAGGCCACGCTCCTGACTGCTGTGCTCCGGAGGGGCTGAGAGAGTGATTAATGAGTGGTCAAGGCAGAGGCGGCGCTGTAGCACCGCACACCCGCTGGGCATGAGACCGGAAAACACCAAGGTCTTTGTCTGCTGACGTTCGCCCTAGAAGTGGTGTGTAACTTGTTCCTGTCAAAATGTGGCCATACACTCCACTCCACACACTCCACTCCACTCCACACACTCTACTGCTGCAACTCTGAGCGAAACGAGTTGTTGGAGCTGTACATTTTGGGAAGCATTGTTTACATTTAGCATGATTTGATGAAGCGCCGTTTCACTGACGGTGATGATTTCGCTAGAACAGCATGAGACATGTTTTATTCTTCTTATTCCGCAGAAACCTATTAACGATCAATAGATTGGTTGAAGGAGAACTTTTTACCTGTTTACGGCTCTGTTAGGTTTGATGTTGCGTTACATCCATGAAACAAGCTAGTCCTTGTTACTTGCAGCTATAAATATTTGCTCCATTAATCTCTCTCTCTC
>JAAGKR010009106.1:0-28047 GCA_011419295.1 Clarias macrocephalus | reverse complement strand
CAGACACAGTCTCAGTGTTTAAGTCTAGGCTAAAAACTTATTTATTTAGCCAAGCATTTTTGTAAATAGATTAGCCTTAGGTAAAGGAACAGATCTGGGGGACTCATGGACGTAGAGTATTCTGGTGAACTGGTATGTTTAGATGCTGTCCTCCCCACTCTCATTGTTCACTCAGGTTTGTTGACGGTGAGGTGATTGTTTGCTTTACATCTCAGGGAGCCCTCATGTTTGTGTTTCCTTCTGGCTCTCCCTTTTAGTTATGCTGTTATAGTTAGTCCTGCCGGAGTCCCTGCTTGCACTTTGCACTAATATACATTCACCTTATACATGTTGATTGTGACCATACCTAACTGCCATCTCTCCTTATTTTCTGTTCTCTCTTTTTCTGCTCTCTCTCTCTCTCTCTCCTTTCCCTCTCTCTGTCTCTCTGTCGAGCTATACATGTTCGCTCCTGAGTTGCCAGTGATCCAGACCCCTCTTCCCTCTGGGCCCATCTAAACGGTCCTGGAGTCCTGCTTCTGGTTGGAGATCTCGTCGCATGGATGCCCCGTGTGGTCTGCCTGGATTTGTATGGTGGCTCGGGATGGTTTCCATTAAGACTGTCCTATCATCGATTGATGCTCTGGGGACCTGTGACTTCAGTTGTTCGATAGCTCAGGACTGGAATCTCCTACAGTCTACCTGAGCCTCCAGGAACAAACTGGACTCCTTTTAATTTTAACACATCTCCTGTTACACTGAACTTCCAGTACACATTATTAAGTTCATCAATCCCTGCTATCCGTTATCACCCAGATGAGGATGGGTTCCCTGCTGAGTCTGGTTCCTCTCAAGGTTTCTTCCTATTACCATCCCAGGGAGTTTTTCCTTGCCACCGTCGCCCTCGGCTTGCTCATCAGGGACAATCTTATCATTTTGATTCATACACATTGCATACAGACTTACTTCTTTTTATTGTATAAAGCTGCTTTGCGATAATGTCAATTGCTAAAAGCGCTATATAAATAAAATTGACTTGACTTGACTTGAAATGCTTACGGGTCGACCCATGCTTGTGCTATTTTGTAGAAGCCAGTATAAAGGCCCACTGCTAGAACACTTGCAAATGGAACTCAGATCTTACAGATGTAGCAACTCAAAACAGCCAGGGTCGGGCAACTGTGTGAATGGCTTATGGCTGACGTATTGGCGATGTGTGGGTGACGTGAATCCCCCCTCCTTCTCCTGCCAGAAGGCGTGTCCAGATTTCACAGTAAACATGCCCTTTGAAGCCATATTTATTCATTTACCGTCCGCCACCACTAGATGGCGCTTTGTTCTCAAGAAGACGTTAACAGAAGCCAACAATTTAGCTGCTGAGTAGCAATCACGTGATTTTAACCCTCCTCCACCCTCGCCCACTGGACTGATGCTAGCAAACTGCAATATGGAGATCAAGATGACAGTTTAATGGACTTCTTATTATTCAGGGTATGTGGTGGCTTTTTTTATATAAAATTTGGGTGTTAGTTTAGTTCCCAGTTTAATAATTATTTTTAATTGGCCGATTTGAAAATCACTGTCAGCGCCTGCAACAGTCAGATGTAACTTTAGGTAACTTAATCATCTGTTTACCAAGTCTGGAGTTACAGCTTACTGTCAGTGTCACAAAACTCACAACGTCACTCTCTCACTCAAAAAGACGCTAAAGCTTCGGAAATACTATTAACTTCGGCTGCACTACCTGAGAAACTGATTAATATAGTTTTGTGAGCTCAGTGTATTTTTATAAGAAGAGTGTTTGTGTCCTCTGAAAATTACTGAGAGAATCTGACTGAGTATTCTCTGGATTTAGATAAATTCAGCATTTATTTTTTTGGGGGGTGAGAGTTAATCTGCAGTTGGGATTAGGTGTACCGGAGCTAACAAGCTAAACTCTCATAACCATGTTTGTCTTATTATGGTGTTATATTCCTGTCACAATTCTGAGCATGTGGTTTGACATTTTGAGAGCAGACAAAGCACTCTATGCGTGTGCAGTGCCTCCACTGAGTGTTCAACAGCTCAGTTCTGCGTGTGCAGTGTCTCCCTTGCTCGCTCAACATGTTTTCAGCGCGCACGCTTGACTCTGCCTGTGCGCTCGCTCAACTCACATAAAAAGTGGGACGAAACCGCGGGACCAGATTGAGGCACCTTGGGCGGACCAAATATCTGCGCGGCCCAACGGACTGCGCAGAGATGATCTGGTTTTTTTGTGCATCCCAGTGGATCACGCAGCGCGGACCAACTTGAGCAGTGCTGCTCGAATCACAATCCTGCGCGACCCACTGGACTCTGATAGAAATAGACCCCGTCCACCATAACTTTACATTTACCCACAATTTCCCGCTGTAGTTTAGAGTGCACAAAGTGGAAGCTGCTTAGGCTATAAGGATATTGTTAGACATTGTGAAGTTCAACTTCCTTAATTTATTATGTTTATTTTTCCTTTATGGAAACTGCAGTATTCAACGGTACTTTGTGGAATTACACGAATTTCTACTTGCAACAGAAGGGGCTGTTCAAAGCAGACATTTTAATGACCTACAATACAGTCAATACAATACAATACAGGATTAAAAGGCTTCTAATCTCATTTTCTGCATGTTGTCAAGTATTTCTATTTTCCAAAGCCTCGTCAATTTTATTTAAAATGTCAGAATGGTTTAATATCGTTTCCACTTTGCGATTTGCCATGCCTGGTTTGTATTTGCGGATCCCAACGAGGAATTGTGGATAAGTGTAAAATTACGGTGGGCGGGCTCTATTTCTAGCAAAGTCGCTCAGGATTGTGATTTGAGCAGTGCTGCGCGATCCACTGGGCTGCACAAATAAACCAGTTCATTTCTGCGCTGTCCAGATTGTCCGTTGCGCTGTCCGTTGGGCCGCGCAGATATTTGGTCCGTCCAGGGCAGCTCAATCGGGTGCCGCGGTTTCGTCCCACTTTTGATGTGTTTGGCTTCCCATAGTCCAGTGTCATAAAACTGCCACAAAACCAAACAATCACAGACTTCCACACACTACTTCTGATTGGCTGTTCCTTCTCTATCAGCTAGCACTATCGACCGCATAACGGAAGCGTTGTAAATAAAGGTTTATAAGTAAAGCGACCGAGTTGCCCGATTTGAATTTTAGTCAATGTAGTCTAACGATGAGCTATATGGATAATTAGCAAAGTAAATAAAAAGACACTAAGGACAAACGAAACTAGTATATACTAATGCTTCATTGAATAAAAAATAAATACTATAATATTTGTTTATGATATTTATAAAGAAATACAACTTAATTTACAATGCTTCGCTTATATAATATCCTTTCATTTGTATATAATTATATATAATAATATTACTTTAATTTCTTATAATTTTCTTTTGATTTTGTAAAGCTACTTTGAAACAATGACCATTTTAAATTATCTTGTTTTCTTTAACCAGAGCTCTACAGTGAAGGATTGGCTCAGAGGGGTAACGGCTGGCCTTTTGGAGCTACTGAAGGGGTATGAATGACCTGGAGTCTACACATCGGGGGAAACAAAAAAAGTGTTTGAAAGTTTTTATAAATTGGATACTTTAATAATAATAAAAAAATAGATAGAGACTGATAAGCAGTTGGTGATACAACTTCTATTCACCTGTTTTATACAAATTACTGTTTTAACTTTGAAGAATAAAGTTTTTTTTACATCATGTGTGTGCGTTTTAATTGTTGGGGTATTGTTAGGCCAATTAGTTTTGCTATTTTTTTTTTTTACTTGAACCAACTACATCAATTGGCTAAAATATGAGACAACTTTGTTTTAAATAGTCAAAAAGTTGGGCTATAAAATAAATAATAATAATAATAATAATAATAATAATAATAATTATGGTCATAGAAACAAACAAACAACCATTGAACACTTAATCATATGTATCTATGCTATATTTTTTTTTACTTATGTGAGCCATATTTATTTATTCTCAATATAAATAAATGTTTGGGTTTTAAAAAGTACAACAGAACAAAGACAAATTTAGGAGAAGTGTAGGGGGAGAAACCTCAACAGAGAATGTACTGACTTACATGGTGCAAATTGCTCTGTGTTTCTGGGGGGGGGGGGGGGGTGAACTGCAGTATAGTACTTGAAATAAAAGTGTTTTTTAATCAAAATCAAATATTTTTTAAATAAGATGTGACGCTTCTCACACACACACACACCTCCGCAGCGCACACACTGGGGTTGGACAATGAAACTGAAACACTGGCCAGTTTAGTGTTTCATGGCTAAATTTGCCCAGCCTGGTGGCCAATCTTCATTGATTGCACATTCCACCAGTAAGAGCGGAGTGTTAAGGTTTAATTAGCAGAGTAATAGACAAATTGTTGGTGCGCGTCTTGCTGGCGAATCTGTGACCAAGACAGAACGTGTTTGTGATGTATCAACAATCTCTGTGTTTTTTGCGGGTTCTTTCGACTCGCCGGCGCACAAATGCGTTTGTGTTAAAGCCAACTGATGAATCCAGGAGCTCACACAGACACACCTCTCCATTAACAAAAACAGCTACAGTGTACAGTACAAACGTAGTGTGTGGGGATTTAAAGATTTCCCACTGTGCCTCCTCATTGTTTTTCACTATCATTCTTAGTACGTTATGAAGTCCGGTGATTAAAATGGTATGTGTGTGTGTAACCCCCCAGCCTACGCGAAGAATACCTCGTTTACAAGACAAAAGACGGTCAGAGGTGTGAATGCACGTCTCTGCTTTTCCTCTGCAGTGTGTGTGGTCGTGCTTTAGGTTCTTTGGGGTGCTTTCCTAAATTCAATGTGACTGAATCCGTATAAACGCCAGGTTGGGAAAATCATGTTTGAGAAAACGACACATTCTGTATCTGCAAAGTTGAGCTTGGAAGTGAAACTTAGGGTCACTCTGGTCATTTTGATTCATGCATATTTCCCCACACATTTCATTCTCATTTATTTAATTGTCTTTTAATTCTGTAAAGCTGCTTTGCGATAGTAACCGCTGTTAAAAGCGATATATAAATAAATCCGATATTACTAAACAAATCCTGAGGCCTGTGCGCGGTGTGTGTGTGTGTGTGTGAGAGAGAGAGATCTCCTCTACGACGTGTGCGTTATGTGATTAAAACAACTGATCAGTTTCTGTAACATGCGGTGTAAGACCATAGGAGCGTTACAGTATATTAATAAAACTGAGCTATATTATATTTGTTTTTTTTTTTTTTTGTATATATTTACATGTTCAAACAAAACGTGATTTTCAGATTATATTATTTGTTGTATCATCTGATTACAGCATTGGCTGATTTTGTGATTGAGACCCATGGGTTACATTGAAATATTTTTTATTAGTAGTAGTAAGCTAGGCTTTAGTAACCTAGGACAAATATAAGCCCTCTCTCCCTCTCACACACACATACCACATGAAATCGCGTAAAACCAAATGAAACTAGGGCAAAAAATATAAGCAGTGAAAAATACAGTAGTATACTGTAGACATTGGCTGATTTAGTGATGGTTGAGACCCATGGGTTTAATTAACATTACAACAATTATTATTATTACTACTAGTAGTAGTAGTAATTCACAATATAAGCTCTCTCCCTCTCACACACAGCACAAACTGCGTAAAACCAAATTAAACTGGATTGTCTTGCAATACAGCGGCTTTAAGCATTTCGCCACATGAGAAGTTGTGGGGTTCGCTGACTGTGAATGTGTGCCACTTTGTCCACAGGTGTGAAGTTGCATCATGTTACTATGTGTCACTATACATTGTAACACACTATGTTCAAGAAAAAAAAACAACCTTAATTACTCATCACCTCTCGTAAGTATGAAATTACTATAGCCTATACTTACTTAGCTGAGTTATTTATTTATGTAAAACATACTGGTGCAGCATTAAAATACATTTCGTCTGACATTCTAATGTTTTTATATTATTATTTTGAAAGTATATGAGAGTGGCAGTGGCCCGATATCTTATGCATGATAGGTCTGAGCATTAAAGCATCGTTAGGGACCGGTACTCTGTACTGTATACTGTATATCTCCAAAATGACAAGCTTGATTTAATCATAAAAATGTGTGGACAATGCAAGTGCTGCAGTTAACTGAATCAGTCACTGCACCACCTGGCGGAATTATACAGCATTGCAACCATCTTATTAGAACAACTCAAAGGGGCGTTTATGGGGTGTGGCTTCGTTCACTGCGTCATCGCGGGGGATCACGTTCCATTCACAGACACTTCAAGGAACTCTAACGGATAGTTAAAGGTCCATTCACGGACCAGCCGGCTGTTTGGAAGTGCTTCATCTGTATATTAAGAAACTAACTGCCATACATAAGGAAATCTATGTGCAGGAAAAGAGCAAGGAGGCGGATGAGGGAAAATGCCCCATCATTCCAGTAGACGATATCTATCTGCAAGTGTTCAGGAGGAAGTGGCATGAACCCAGGAGGGAGGGGCCCTACAAGGTTGTAGCAGCCACTCCAACCGCGGTCTAAATGGAAGGCAGAAACCTATGGTATTATTTAAACCACTGCACAAGAGCCCTTAAAATACGTAGGGAAAAAGCAGCAGAAGAAGAGAACCCACTACCCGACAGACATAACGTACAACGTCTTGAAATCCATGTGAGAGGTGTAGGAAATTAAGCAGGAAAATGGGGAAAATTAAGATGGATAGCACATCTAGTGATCATTATATTTCTGGTATGAAATCAGATTGTAGTCAGCTCACCCACAGGTCCTTAATTCCCAGGAATTAATTTCACAGCAATAAATCAGACCTGGCAGAATAGACAAGCTTTTGAATTGTTAGTAGCAGATAAAGGAGGTGCATGTGTATTATTTGGTGACCAATAGTGTAAGTATATCCCTAATGACACAGCTCCAGATGGTGCCCTCTCTAAAGCTATGCTTATGCTTTTAATTTAAATTAAGACTAGAAACCGCAAACTAATGCTAGGAGAGACAGTAAGATATGGGACTGGTTGGACCTGAAACTGGGAGCTTGGGGAGCATGGTTTGCTAAATTTGGTATGTTCTTGGGACTTGCTATAGTAATAGGAGAATTGTTGTTCTGTTGGACACTTCCTGTATTAAAATCCTTGGTCATAAAAACTACACTTAAACAAATGGAGGTATTAAAATGGCAAGATGAAAAAACACCCCTAACCAATGATAAAGACATTTACATCTCCGATTGTGATTCACAAGAATCAGAAGAGGATTCACGCACCTCACACAAGGACGAAGAAGATGATTAATGATGAGCTATGCCTTGGGTGAAAGCACTAGCCTGGCCTCTCTCCAAAAGGCAGCCCTCTACGATGCGCAAAGTATCTGGGTCAAAGACTACTATATTAGAGCAAGGCTGTTTGAAATTATCCAACTAGTTTAATCCAAGAAAAGCACTGTCCTAATTACATATTTATGTCATATTATTGTGTTATGAAAAGTATAGAGTCATGGAGGTCGAGTCTTTTACTCCTTCCTAGTCAAGTGTGAGAAGTTTGGCCGATTCTCTGCTAGAGAGCGAATACATAGGCTGGTCATTGATAAAAGTCTAGTGGTTTAATTTAATCACCACGTAATGTAAGGACGACCAACACCTGGATTTGCATTCTAGATAGAATAATTTATGTGGGATTTATAAGCCTCAGAGGGGGGAAATGTGGGATTAATTTTTACTTGATTTTATGTGATTTTATTTACTTTTAAGGAATAAAAGGTACCCAGTCACGTGATGCGGTACGGAGAGCCGCACCACGCAATGTTTTTTTAATAAGTGCCCTTATGCTGGGCTATAGAGAGGGTGAACAAAATAGGGTGTGAGAGTGCTTATGATACGCACGGGAAGACCATCCCGTTTGGAGATAGTGTGGATTAATAATCAAGAAACTTAAAAGGAAACAAATGTAAACTGTAAACACAAAGTAAACAGAGCACCATTGTCTATGCGAGAATGGACGGGGCTCTGGAAAATAAAACAAAACTTTTATCCTCTCGGGGCCTTCGCCCTTACCAAGGATTTATGGGAGAGAGAGTGGTTTGTGTTTTGTGCACAACTGAGGGCGCATGCTGAACTGATGCGTGCCGCTCTCTCTTTTACTTTCTCTCTCTCTCTCTCTCTCTCTCTCTCTCTCTCTCTCTCTCTCTCGCTTTCGCCGGCATCTTAAACAGACAGAAGCTGGGGCTTTGCCTCTGTCTCTGAACAGCACACTGTCCGACAGTCTGGCTTTCTTTTATTTTCTTTCTTTCTTTCTTTCTTTCTTTTCTTTGTCTTTTTCTTTGGCCCTAATACCTTACCGGTGCTACCTAAATGATCGCAGGACCCTTAAATAGACACGCCTTCAGGTGTGGCTCGTTCAGGCTGATTGCCTGACGGTGGCGTTGCCTGGCAACCGCGTGTATAAATGCCCGTGCCTTTGCCTTCTCAGAACTCTGAGTGGTAGCTACCTGCAGATCTGCCCGTTCTGAACAATTTATGCGCAGCTCTGCCCCTCGCGTGACCCACATTGTTACAGACCCAGTTGTTGAAGATGACATCAAGCCATTTATAATGGACCATATTGTGGAGGGACGGGTATATAATGGGGAAGTGGTTGAGAGAAAGTCTGGCTCTGCAGACCCTACCGACTGTTATTGATCTATCAAAAAGTTGTTATCTTCTGAAACCAAAGCCTGAGTTTTTGATTATTTTTATTATTATTATCTCTGGATGCTTCAGGACCCTTGCAGGGTTGGCCTCTGTCTACTGGAGCTGGCACAATCTCCAGGTGCCTCGGGATGGGTAGAAAAAGAAAGAACAGGTGGAAAAGACCTCAGTTGCCATTTATTATATTAGCAGCACTAGATGAGAGTATGCATTTAAATGAACTGGAGTATGAGGTTTATAGGATGAATTATGTATGCCAGCTTAAACATGTGTCTTGAGTCTGGTTTTAAACTGGGAGTCTCTGTCTGAGACCCAAACATTATCAGGAATGCTACTGCAAAGCTTAGGAGCTAAATATGAGAAGCTCTCTACGTTTTGTAGACTTTGATATTCTGATAACTACTAAGTTTTGTGGTCTTAAGGAGTGCTGCGGACCGTAACATGTCAGAAGACTGGATAGATACGTAGGAGCTAAGCCATTTAGGGCCTTGTATGGTAGCCCAGAAGGGCAAATCATCTTTCCCGTATATGTGTTTTTTTCCCTTGAAAATGTATGCTTTTTTCCTTAAAAAAGTATGTTTTTTGCCATGTACAGTACAGACCAAAAGTTTGGACACACCTTCTAGTTCTTTAGCCCAAACAAGTCTCTTCTGCTTGTTGCCTGTCCTTAGCAGTGGTTTCCTAGCAGATATTCTACCATGATTCACACAGTCTCCTCTTAACAGTTGTTCTAGAGATGTGTCTGCTGTGAGAACTCTGTGTGACATTGACCTGGTCTCTGATCTGAGTTGCTGTTAACCTGCAATTTCTGAGGTTGGTGAATCAGATGAACTTAACCTCCGCAACAGAGGTGACTCTTGGTCTTCCTTTCCTAGGGCGGTCCGCATGTGAGCCAGTTTCTTTGTAGCGCTTGATGGTTTTTGTGACTGCACTTGGGGACACTTTCAAAGTTTCCCAATTTTTCAGACTGACTGACCTTCATTTCTTAAAGTAATGATGGCCACTCGTTTTTTTCTTCACTTAGCTGCTTTTTTCTTTCCATAATCCAAATTCAACCTCTTTGAATGTGAAGGTGTGTCCAAACTTTTGGTCTGTACTATAAGTGTATGATTTTTCCTGTGTATGATTTTCCCCTCTTGTGCGCAACTACTTTTTCCCATGTGAAAACTCTTTCACCTGTATTTTTCAAGCTAAAAGCTAAAGCTAATGCGCAAAGGACTATGGGACTGAGGTCAAAACGCAACTGAGCACAAAACTGCACTGGATATCAGCTCCAGGACTTATCATGATGGAATATACAATGGATTATAGCGTGATAATGTTATAATTCTCAACTGGACACACTTACCAGGTAATGTTTAATATATAAAATTAATCGGATGTTACTGTTTAAGGCACTAATGATACCTCTTGTAGCAGTGCTAATGCACTTATTTAATGGCACTGATTAAAAGGAATAGCAGTCTCATTTAGACCATTAAACACTTATGTAAAACATCAGCTTCATGGCATCTCTGTAATATACATCCAAATATGGATTCATAAGCAAGCGAATATCACAATATCACTAACCGCTAGTGCTTAGCATAGGGAAACTAGCTTGTTCATTAATAAATGAGCTACGATAGTAGACTATCAACTTAACTGATGCCTATCAACTAGTTAATGAATTGTTGTATGCAATTTATTGGAGCTCATCAGTGTTATTGTAGGGACATATAATGTATACTGCTGTATAATGTAGTGGTATTATCATAGATAGAGATCATCTGAATACACAATGTATGCAACAGTCAAGAAAAGGAACTTTTGTTCAGGTTCTATCTATTCAATTATAAAGTCACTAAATATGTGTTTATACTACTTATAATAAATATGCTTGTGCGTTTTCCTTCTCACAGTGAGCTGTATGTAAATCATCAACTGCCTTTGTATTCTACACCAGCTTTACAGGTATTCACCTCTCTTTTCAGGAACACCACTGAGCATATCTTAATCAGGGGACAGGGACACACTCGTCTGCCTCTTCATGGACATGATGTGTGTGTTAAAGAATGGGGTAGACAGGGCCAAATTGTGCAGCAATACTTAATGACAAAACCCAATAATTGTACTGTGGTAAAGCGAGAACCACCCACTTGCTTACAGATGTGGTAAATGTTTGTAAAAGGTGGTAAATGATGGCTCTACCCGCAATAGCACTTCAGTGAAAAGTTTAATTTATTAACAGTAGACAGGAAAATGTACAGTCCACGGGTGCAGTATATTTACAGGTGTGTGAAGGCAAAACAAGGAAGAGGGAAAAAAACCCAAAGTACCAAAAAAAAAAACAAAGCAGAAAAATAAAGGGGGGAACAAATCCAAAAAGAATAGACAACCTGTATCTACAATACACTCGAGGCATCACAGTTGCACTCTCGCTTCGACTTGGTAAACAAGCAGTTATTTAGAGTCTGGTCTCTCCTTTTATAGGCCAGACTCTGCCCCTTCTTGGGACTTCTTATAAGTAGGTAAGTACAGTTCATAAAGACAGCATTACTTTACCATTGTTGCTTGGGTAAATCACCTTCAACACCAAAACTGGCATAAGTTTCACAAAAATTAATAAAATAACCATTCCTTTAGGGAGCAATCCATTTAATGATTAAATTTTTGCACACACCCAAAGACTGTCACCCCTCCTGACACTGCGGCGCAGTCAGTGACGTCATAACCCGTCGTCCGGATGCTCTGTTTGGCCGACTCAGCGTTGCACACCGGAGTGCTGACCCTCACGTCTGGTTACACACAGTAAGACAAACAAGACAAGACATTAAAATACACAAAAAAATGACATACGAGTGTGAAATGTCCACAATTATGAACACTGGTGTAAAAAAAAAAAAAAGTAATGTACACAATGTCCATGTGCCATCGGAAGCGTGTGTGACGGCAGAAACAGTGGGAAGGGAATGAATGTGATTTTTTTCCAGAGGTAAGCGTGTGTGGGTGTGTGTGAGTGTGAGAGAGAGTGTGCCAGTGTTGTCCAGCGGTGGAATTTAGGCCAGCTTTGTCAAGTGGACTGGCCGGGAACCGGGACAGGTAGTCGATGATTTCATTCTGCTTGCCAGATCAATGACGTATTTTGAACTTCTGAGGTTGCAGGGCTAAGTACCACCTTGTAACTCTGGCATTGCGATCTTTCATAGTTTCGATCCAGGTCAGTGCTTTATGGTCGGTTTCAAGATCGAATTCTCGGCCGAGGAGGTAATACCGTAAGCTGTCACGGGCCCATTTAATGGCGAGACCCTCTTTCTCTACTGCTGAATATCGGGTTTCTCTTGGCAACAGCTTGCGACTAAGGTAAATAACAGGTTTTTCTTCTCCTGTATCTTCTTGTGCCAGCACTGCTCCGAGTCCTGTGTCGGAGGCATCTACTTGCACCAGGAACCATTATGAGTAATTTGGGCTCTGTAGGACTGGGCTAGAACACATCTTTTCTTTTAGAGTATTAAATGCTGTTTCACAGCTCTCCGTCCATGAAATTGGATTGCGCACTGATTTACTTAGCAAGTCTGTCAGGGGTACTGCAATCGAGGCAAAATTTTGCACAAACCTTCTGTTCCAGCCCACTAACCCTAGGAACTATCCAAGGTAACTAGCTTGCTGATTCAGTGTCAATCCTGCTGCTTGTATCTTCCTCAAGGGCTGCTGCACATGTTGTAGATGCTCAGGCCAGGAGTTACTGTGGAAGACTACATCATCCAAATAAGCAGCAGACCATTCTTCACAGCCTTGGAGAACTCGATTCATCAGCCTCTGAATCGTGGCAGGTGCCCCGTGCAGGCCAAAAGGCAGGACAGTAAACTGGTACATCCCCAGTGGGGTCCGAAACGCAATGTATGGTCTGGAGGTTAAATCAACCTGCCAGTAACCCTTGCACAGTTCCAGGGTGGTGATAAACTGGGCTATTTTCTCCAGCAGATCATCAATACGTGGCACTGAGTAGGCATCAAACTTTGATTGGGCATTCAGTCTACGAAAGTTGATGCAGACATGCAGCAGTCTTTATAAGCAAGCTAATATCACAATTACCATGGGACTGCTCCATTCACTCACCGAGAGCTCTATTACTCCTAGCTCCAACATCATCATGATTTCCTCACTTAGAGGGTCCACTAGCCTTTCAGGTACACGGTAGGGCCGTTGTCTTAAAGCTGTTGGGTCGGTCAGGTGTAAGACGTGCTGGATCATTTCGGTTTGCCCAGGCCACTGGCAGAACAAAGCAGGAAACTGATTCAGGAGGTGTTGCAGATCTTGTCTCTTTGCATCATCAAGGTGGTCCAAGCTCACCACTGACGGTTGTCTCTATGCTCTTATCTCTGAACTATCATCCTCCACGTCTTCCACCTTGCGTACCAGAAGAGCCGTCTCTGTTGCCTTACCGGTTGACTCCTTCCACTCTTTTAGCAAGTTCATGTACCTTTGTCAGGGTGATGAATCTCGTAGGTCACCGGCCCCATCTTGCGGACCACTGTGTATGGTCCTTGCCACTTGGCTAACAGTTTGTTCGATGATGTTGGTAGTCAGAGTAGTACTTTCTGCCCAGGCTGGAACTCTCAAAGCCTTGCATGCTTATTGTATCATTGTTTTTAAGCTATTTGTGCCTCTTGTAGGTTTTCTTTTGCTTGTTTCTGGTACTGCTCAAGTCGATCCCTCATCTCTAGCACATACTGCACTATGCCACTCCCCTCAGATCTAGATGCAGGGTCCTCCCAGGTCTTTCTTAGTAGGTCCAACGGGCCCTGGAGTTGCCAGCCATAGAGGAGTTTGAATGGTAAGAAACTGGTTGAGGCTTGAGATACCTCCCTGTAAGCAAAAAGTACAAAAGGCAGCCATTTGTCCCAATCACATCCTGTATCTGCAACCAACTTATGTAGCATGCTCTTCAGGTTTTGATTAAACCTCTCCACCAGTATGTCTGTCTCTGGACGATAAGGAATTGTTCTGTTGGCGGTAATGCCCAGCTGACAGTTCAGTTGCCCCATTAGCCGTGAGGTAAAATTGGTTACCCGGTCCGTCAGGATCTCCTCTGGGAAGCCTACCCTGGAAAAAATTTGATTGAGAGCATGAATAATTTTAGGTGTGGTAATGGATCGTAATGGGAAGGCTTCTGGATATCTTGTAGTATAATCACTGACCACCAGGATGTACCGATGTCCTGCACTACTCCTTTCAAGTGGGCCTACAATGTCCATGGCAATGCCTCTGAAGTGAGCAGAGATCACAGAGAGAGGATGCATGGGTGCTTTTCCCTGCTGGGAAACAACACTGGTCTTTTGAAAGATGGCACATGTGTTGCAATATGTCTGTACACCAGTGAATAGTGTGGTCCAGCGTGAACTAATGCATGCATATGTTTTCTGCTGGCCAAGGTGGCCAGCTCAGGGGACAGTGTGTGCGAAATGTAAAACAATTTGACGGCAGCAAGTTTGGACAACTAAACGCATCACATCATTTGTTTGCAGATACAAAACGCCATTCAGCACAACACACATCTCATTGCACAGGTTAGTTGCATTTTTACAGCCAGACTTCCTGAAAGAGTGACTTTAAACACTCATCTTTTTTTTGTAATTTAGCACGGTCCTCTGGGATCCTGCAGCCACTAACACCAAGACCATCCACAGAAATTTTGGAGGCTGGGGTACTCAGGTACTTTTATAACCTCTGTCGGCGTGACTTTCTAGGGCCCTTAGTCCCGCCCTGCAACAGACTACTGTCTAAGTCTGGCAGAGGCTGCAGACCTGCCTTGCCTTGTGCCCACGTGACAACTGGACATGACACATTAACCGGAGCAAACAGAGTAACAGCTTCAGCATTCTTGGTGTTTCTGCTGGCAAGTTATCAATTATGGCAACATTTAACAAATACAATTGGTCATGTACCTCAACAATAGGGCAGCTCGGGGACACTGCTTTACATCCCCATGTACACACTGAACGGCATTGGTGTTCACATAATTGATATTAGACACAAAACATGGTTTTAACAATGAAATAGAACTGCCAGTGTATAAAAGAGCCTGCAGAAAATGTCCGTTAACCATTACATTACACACATTATGACTCTCCTCAACAGAGTCCCTCACATTGTCCTCTTCTCTTGGAACATAACAAAAACCAGTCAGTTTTGCTTTTCACACAGGACACACTGATGCTTTATGCCCTGGCTGCTGCCAATAAAAGCAGATTAATCCTTTACCCCTATTTGACTTTTGTGTAGTCTTCGTATGAACAATATAGCCCCTCTCAGCCCCAGAGCTATCAGAAACAGCACATATAGTACCTCTAGGTGGCTGAGTGCGTAGACCTCCACGGTGAGCGTTCATGTACTGTTGAGCCAGCTTCGCAGCCGTCAGCCCAGTTGTTGGCTCATGCTCCCGTACCCATGTGCGAGCATTAAAAGGAAGCACACGGAGAAACTGCTCCAAGATAATAGCCTCACTGATCTCCTCCTTAGAGTGCACCTCAGGACGTACCGATCGTTGATACAGATTTCTTAAGTGGTGGTAGGTTCCCACAGGAACAGAGGATGCTCTGAACTGCTGGCGGTAGGTCTCTGGTGAGATGTTAAATTTCTCCAGCAGTGCTTTCTTTAGATCAGCATATACCTTCGTCTGCTCCTCGTCCATCAGTAAGTATGCCTCCAGTGCTTGCCCTGTCAGCAATGGGACGAGTCGATAGCTCCACTCCTCTTCCGACCAGCTCCAGGTCCTAGCCATTTGCTCGAACCGCCTAAAATAGTTTTCAATGTCTTCTCCTTGCTGGAAATCTGACAGTTTTTTTTGATACTGCTGTACTGGCTGGCTACACATACATGTATTTTATTAATTTGTAAATAAAGTGTTTAATGTATAGTTGAGTATTTATTTCCAGTTTGCTTATTCTTCAGCAAAACAGTTAAAATGCATGTAAAGCATTGCTGCAAATGACATTGAATAGAATGAGATGTTTCTTCACCCTGTGTGAGGGTATACAGTATACATTACTGCACTTACTGCTGAACATATGGTATTAATGTATTCATAAATATTATGGAATATGTTGTTAGAACTGAAACAGAGCTGTCACTAATATCATCTCCAAGCCAGCATGCTTCAGTTAGCAGAAAAACATTAATGATGCTAAAATCATACTGTATATAAGCCTGTAGCCTCACGCATGTTATGGTGCGAAATTAGGACCCAGATCCCGTTTAAGCCACATATTCAATTCAATGAAATTCAATGAAATTCAATGAAATTTTATTTGTATAGTGCTTTTAACAATTGACATTGTTGCAAAGCAGCTTTACACAATTAAAATAATTAAATTAGTATGAAATGTGAATGTGTATGAATCAAAATGATAAGATTGTCCCTGATGAGCAAGCCGAGGGCGACGGTGGAAAGGAAAAACTCCCTGAGATGGTAATAGGAAGAACCTGACTCAAGAGGGAACCCATCCTCATTTGGGTGAAAACGGATAGCAGGGATTGAGCTGCATAATACTGTGTAAGACTGAAAGTTTAGTGTAACAGGTGATGTGTTTAAATTAAATGGAGTCCAGTTTGTTTCTGGAGGCTCAGGTAGACTGTAGGAGATTCCAGTCCTGAACTTTTGAACGACTGAAGTCACAGGTCCCCAGAGAACAGCTGTCTGCATCAGTCGAGAACAGGACAGTCTTCATGGTAAAGTGGAACCGTCCCCAGTCACCACACGCATCCCAGGCAGACCACGACGGGAATCCATGCGACGAGATCTCTAACCAGAAGCAGGACTCCAGGACAAGTTAGACAGGTTCAGAGGGCAGAGGATCACTGGCAGCTCAGGATCGACATTTATAGCTCGACAGAGAGACAAGGAGAGGGAAAAGGAGAGAGGGAGAGAGAGAGGAGAGTGCAGGAGAGGAGAGAGCATAAAAGATGGAGAGATGGCAGTTAGGTATGATCACAGTAAAACAATGTATAAGGTGAATGCAAATTGCAAGCAGGGACTCCAGAAGGACTAACTATGACAGCATAACTAAATGGGAGAGCCAGAAGGAAACAAAGACATGAGGGCTCCCTGAGATGTAAAGCAACCAATCACCTCACCGTCAACAAACCTGAGCGATCAATTAGTGGTGAAGACAGCATCTAATCATACCAGTTCACCATAATACTCTACGTCCATGAGTCCCCCAGATCTGCACCTTTACCTAAGGCTAATCTATTTACAAAAATGCTTGGCTAAATAAATAGGTTTTTAGCCTAGACTTAAACACTGAGACTGGGTCCGAGTCCCGAACATTAATAGGACGACTATTCTATAACTTTGGGGCTTTGTAAGAAAAAGCTCTGCCCCTGCTATAGTTTTAATAATACGTGGTACTGACAAGCAGCCTGTATCCTTTGATCGAAGTAGGAGTGGCGGATCGTAAGACACTAGGAGTTCACTCAGATACTGCGGTGCTAGACCATTTAATCAGAATCTGAATCAGAAGAGTTTTATTGCCAAGTACACTTGCACGTACAAGGAATTTGTTTTAGTGACAGAGCTTCCAGAACAAAACAAATAACAAGACAAAACAGCACAACACAAAACAGGAAAAAAATTTAAATAAGGATGGGTTTTTTGGGTTAACATCAAATGGAGTAGGGTGTGAGATTACTTACAAATAAGTTAAATAAATATCTGTAGTATTGCACAGTATATTGCACAGTGGTGTTGCACACAATATTGCACATATATTTAATGCACAGTGAGAAGAATGTTTTAGCTGTTCATGACGTAAATTGTCTGGGGAAAAAACTGTTCTTGTGCCTGGCTTTCCTGGTATTCGGTGCTCTGTATCGTCGGCCAGATGGCAAAAGTTCAAAAAAAAGGTGGCTTGGGTGTGAGGGGTCCAAAGTGATATTCTGAGCCCTTTTCTTCACTCTGGATATATACAGTTCTTGCAGTGTGGGTAGGGGAGTGCCGATAATCAGCAGTCCGAACCGTCCTTCGTAGTCTTCTGATGTCTGCTTTTGTAGCTGAGCCAAACCAGACAGTTATTGAAGTACATAGGACGGATTCAATCATGGCTGAGTAGAACTTTGTGAGCAGCTCCTGTGGGAGGTTGAACTTCTTCAGCTGGCGAAGAAAATACAACCTTTGATGGGCCTTTTTAACAATGGAGTCAATGTGAATGTCCCACTTCAGGTCCTGAGAGATGGTTGCGCCCAGGAACCAGAATGACTCCACTGCTGTCACAGTGCTATTCATGATGTTGAGTGGGGGAAGTGCAGGTGGGTTTCTCCTGAAGTCCACGATCATCTCCACTGTTTTGAGCGTATTAAGCTCCAGGTTTTTATGACTGCACCAGACAGCCAGTTGCTCAACCTCCCTTCTGTATGCAGACTCATAACTGTCCTGGATGAGGCCTATGATTGTAGTGTCATCTGCAAATTTCAGGAACTTGACAGTGGGGTCTGTAGAGGTGCAGTCGTGTAGAGGCTGAAGAGCAATGGGGAGAGAACGCATCCCTGAAGTGCTCCAGTGTTGGTGGTGTGGCTGCTGGACATGAAATCCCCCAGTTTCACTAGCTGCTGCCTGCCCGTCAGAAAGCTGGTGATCCAGTGGCAGACAGAGGTAGGAACAGAGAGCTGGGTTAGCTTGGTCTGAAGCAGTGCTGGGATGATTGTATTAAATGCTGATGAAAAGTCTATGAACAAGACTCTTGCATAAGCCCCTGGTTTGTCCAGATTTTGAAGGATGAAGTGCAGTCCCATATTGACCACATCATCCACAGACTTGTTTGCTCTATAGGCAAACTGCAGGGGGTCCAATAAGGGACCAATTATGTCCTTCAGGTAGGCCAACACCAGCCTTTCAAATGACTTCATGACCACAGATGTTAGGGCAACTGGTCTGTAGTTATTAAGTCCCGTGATTTTATTTTTTTTTGGAATGGGGACGATTGTGGAACGTTTAAAGCATGAAGGGACATCACACAGTTCCAGTGATCTGTTGAAGATCTGTGTGAAGATGGGAGCCAGCTTGTCAGCACAGGATTTCAGACAGGCTGGTGTAACGCCATCTAGAACCTTGAGCTTTCCTTCTCATTTGTTTCAGGAAGATCTGGCGAACATCTTTTTCACAGACCTGGAGTACAGGGGGTGTGGTTGTCAAAGGTGATAATGGTGGTGTGGAAAGATGATCAGGACAGGAGTGTGGTGTGAGACTGGGAGTTTCAAATCTACAATAGAACTCATTCAGGTCATCAACCAGTTGTTGATTGCCTACAGAGTTGGAGGATGGCGTCTTGTAATTAGTGATTGTTTTCAGGCCTTTCCACACTGAAGCAGGGTCATTTGCAGAAAACTGATTTTCCAGCTTTTTAGAGTAGCTTCTCTTAGCCACTCTAATGGCCCTTGTTAGTGTGTTCCTGGCCTGGTTGTACAGGATCCTGTCCCCACTCCTGTAGGCTATAGGCAATACACTCCTTGGCCTGACAAAGCTGTTTTTGCTGTAAACCATGGTTTGTCATTATTATATGTTAAAAATGGTATGAATGCACATATCTTCACAGAAAGTGATGTAGGTTGTTACCAAATCTGTGAGCTCGTCCAGATTGGTGGCAGCAGCTTCAAAAACATTCCAATTAGTGCAGTCGAAACAGGCCTGTAATTCCTGCTCTGCTTCACTGGTCCATCTTTTTACTGTCCTTACTACAGTCTTAGCAGATTTAAGTTTTTGCCTATAGGTCGGGAGAAGATGAACCAGGCAGTGGTCAGACAGTCCGAAAGCTGCTCTGGGGACTGAGCGATATGCATCCTTTATTGTGGTGTAGCAGTGATCCAAAATATTTTTGTCTCTGGTGGCATGTAATGTGCTGTTTGTATTTAGGCAGTTCACGTTTGAGGTTTGCTTTGTTAAAATCACCAAGTATAATCATAACAGAGTCCGGGTTTGCTCCATGTCTGAGATCTGAGCAGCCATTTGTTGCAATGCTGCGTTCACACACGCTTGTGGAGGAATGTACACACTCACAAGAATAAACGAGGTAAACTCCCACAGCGAATAGAAAGGCTTGCAGTTGATAAAATATGCCTCTAGATTGGGACAGCACATTTTTTTCCAATGGTGTCACATTTATACACCAACGTTCATTGATGTAAAAGCAAGCCCGGCAGGTGTAGCACGTTGTCTGGAATGGCTTCGTTCAGCCAGGTTTCCGTGAAACAGTGCGGCAGAGTTTGAGAAGTCCTTATTTTTCCTGGAGAGCAGGAAAAGTTCATCCATTTTGTTAGGTAAAGAGTGGAGGTTCGCCAGATGTATACTCTGCAGCACAGTTATAAAGCCGTGCTGTCGGAGCTGTCGGAGCGCCGCTGCTCCGCCAGTTACAATGTTCAGCAAAACATCTGAATAATCAAAAACTAGTTGAAAATTGTGTGATGTGCTCTGCTGAATGTTCAGCAGTTCATCTCTGGTATAACTGATAACATTTGAGAAACAAAAAACAGGACAAACTAACAAAAACAGAAAGACAAATGGAGAGCTCCACACCGAGGCAGCCATCCACGGTGCCATCAGGCAGATGCTTTATACGTCAAAATTAGTATCTTAAAATCTATGCGAAATTTCACAGAGAGCCAATGCAGATAAGATAGGGGTGATGTGCTCGTATCTTGTGGTTTTAGTAACTGAAGCTTGTTTATACACCTAGTTGAACAACCATAGAGTATGGTGTTACAATAGTCCAACCTAGAGATGATAAAAGCATGAACTAGTTTTTCTGCATCATTTAGTGACAATATTTCTTATCTTGGCAATATTTCTGAGGTGAAAGAATGCTATCCTGGTAATATTATCTACATGTGCTACAAATTAAAGGGTGGAATCTATAATCACACCAAGGTATTTTACCGTTGCATGGAGCAGAAAGGACATCTAAAGTTACAGTGTGATCATGTGATCAGAAAGCTTACTTCTAGCTGCTTGTGGTCTTATTAAGCAGAAGAAAATCAATTAACATCCAATCTCTTATGTCCTGCACACATTGCTCAATTTTAGTAAACTGTTTTTTCTCATCTGGTTTTGCTGAGACGTATAATTGTGTCATCAGCATAACAATAAAAACTAACACCATGTTTACGAATTATGTTGCCTTGAGGAAGCATGTAAAGGGTAAAAAGGAGTGAGCCTAAAACTGAACCCTGTGGAACACCAAACTCCACTTGAGAACATGAGGAATGGTTACCATCTAGATCTACAAACTGATAACGATCAGTCAAATAGGATCTGAGCCACAAGAGGGCCGTTCCCTTAATTCCTACTACATTTTCTAATCTGTGAAGGAGAATACTATGATCAGTGGTGTCAAAAGCTGGACTGAGGTCCAGTAACACAAGTATAGTGACGAAACCCTGATCAGAGGCCAATAGGAGGTCATTTACTACTTTAACAAGTGCTGTCTCTGTGCTGTGATGAGGCCTAAATCCTGACGTTTATGCTATTTCTATGTAGATATGAACATAGCTGCTGTGATACTACCTTTTCCAGAATCTTACAAATAAAGGGGAGGTTTGATATCGGCCTGTAATTAGAAAGCTGACAGGGGTCAAAGTCAGGTTTCTTGATTAGCGGTTTAATAACTGCTAATTTAAAGGATTTGGGAACATACCCATTGCTGAGTGAATAGTTAATTACTTTCAACAGGGGATCTGCTATTGCTGATACTATCTGCTTGAGAAAATGTGTCGGTATAGGATCTAATATACACTGTAAAAAGTAACAAGTTGACTTTACTTAGAAAAGCTATGGAAACTGATTGCCTCAAAATTTTCAAGCAAATTAGGTCATACTTTTTGACTTGATTTTACTTACCTCAACTTTGTAGAGTTAACTTATGTATTTGTAGAGATTACCATAAAATTTCAGTACAGGTAACTACATTTCAAAAGTTCAGCTAACTTATATTTTTAAGTTGAGCTTTATAGGCAGAACTCAAACAAAACAGTTCTTTTAACATGCCTATTTGTTCATTTTACTAGAAGAATCTGTGGAAACTGATTGCCTTAAATTTCTGAAGCAAGGTGTACTCAAAATTCTAAGTTGAGAATACAAAGACACACAACAGATTTGGCACAACACTACGTTTATTTGCTCCATAAAACAAGATTCATTTCAGACATAACTTAAAGCATGCCTGTCAACCTGGCCTGCCAAAAAATTTAGACAAAAATAAAAAATAAAAAAAGCACATACTGCACTCAAAAAGAATAAGACGACAATAAAATTCTTCCTCTTTTTTCATCTTTACAAAGCCTGCAAACACTGAACAGTCTGCAAGTATATGTGGCAAGATAAGCTGTTCCTACCTGTTCTCTGGTTGGCCCCTTGTCGATGAATGAATTGTCCTATCATAGGTGAGTGTAAGACTATTTAAGCCAGTTGGTAAGGTTGCTTGAGGTTATGGATCACGCCCCCCTCGCTGCCGTCGTTGCGTCATATCCAGAACAGAATCTGGAAATCCAGTGCTGGTATTTTGGTTGAGGTTGCCCTTTTTGCACAGGTAAGGATGTCAGTCGAGGTTCATGGTTTTAGTTAGGATTTGTATATTATAGTGGTATAACTTCTGTGGCATTTACACATTCTAGCAAGCTGAATTAAGCCAGCGGATACGGGCATTCACCTGGTGTTGTGGACGTGTTTGTTCCTCCCTATAAACTTGCTGAACTGACTGAGCTCTCAGCTTCCCGGAGTGTGGCTTATCTGCCCTTCCGGCGAGACTTAATACCGAATTGCATGGTATGTATTAAAGATGTTCGCGATTATGCAGTGAGCTCTGCCGATGATGAGCTTTAATTGTAACTTTTGTTATATATACTTTTTCCTGTGTCTAAAGCTCTGTATGTGCGGGTTGCTCACTAGTTTACTGGAGAACCACTGGCCCTGATTGTTTATTGATTTTCTTTCTTTTTTTTATTTATTCTTTAGTTTTGTCTGATTAAATTATAATATTTATTGTAATAAACTCCATTATTTTTGGATATCCTAGTCTCTTGCCTTATTCGGTGAACTTATCTGTGTTGCCTTAGATGAGATTTTCTTAATCAGGGTCCCTGGCCTTTATCCAGGGTGGCGTAATCGGACATTCCTTGTATTATAAGTCTGTCAATTCCTTAGCGCTCCGCCACATTCTGGCGTAATCGGCAGGATTCACTGTAACTAGGCAGAGACGTGGTTATCCAGATAAATTTTTTTTTGATTATTCTATTGAGTTTTTTTGTTTAGTAATTTATTTATTTTTTATTCTTTTAGAGTTGGGGCGCCTCTTATATCCATTGGGTTTCCCGTCGTGGTTTGCTAGTGGGTGGTAAGTGGTAATTTACACATGGAGGACGAACTTAGAGAACTTAAAGAACTCGTGGCCCAGTTGAAGGCAGACAATGAGAGGCTGCGCCAAGAGCGCCCTCCTGTGTTAGCCAGCCAGAGAGATTGGTATTCGTACCTAGGGACCGTAAATGTCCCAAGTTTAATGGCAAGTCAGGGATTGGCATCGAGGAATGGATTGAGGAGGTGCAGGCATGTATTCGGGTTCGCCATTTGTCAGTTTCAGACCAGGCGTTGTTCTTGGTTGACCACCTAGAAGGGGAGGCAAGGGAAGAGATCAGGTATCGTTCTGATCTTGAACGAGGGGATCCAAATAAGATTTTTCTCGCGTTGCGTGAAGTCTTTGGTTGTCCGCAGTCCCATGTAGCGTTACAGGAAGCCTTTTTCTCCCGGAGACAATTGGAGGGGGAGAGTTTATTAGAGTTCTCTCTTGCTTTGATGGGTCTCATGGAGAAAGTTAAACAGCAGTTCCCTGGGACCGCACCAAATGCCCCTGTTTTATTACGCGATCAGTTTGTGGAATATGTGATGGATAATGCACTTCGGCGTGAGCTTAAGCAATTAGTTCGCCGTGAGCCACACGCCACCTTGTTAGACGTGCGTAGCGAGGCAATTAGGTGGGAGCAGGAGGGTATGCCGGGCGGTGTGAGAGCTCGTAGCCAGTCAGTCCCATTATCATATGGGATTCAGTATGGTGTCCGGGGAGAACAGCGTTCGCATACGAGTGGATCCTCGTCTTCAGAGCTGCATGAATTAAGGGAGATGTTAAAGACCCAGCAGCAGCAGTTGAACCAGCTGACTCAAAGTTTTGCTCAGTTTCAGGAGGTGCACCCGCGAAGTCGTCCTTCACGGTATGGGCCGGTGGTTTGTAGGCGGTGCCATCAACCTGGCCATTTTGCCAGGGAATGTAATGTTCCACCACCGGGCCTGGTGTCCCCTGCGCGTACTGCGTCATTGCCTGTGGAGGGGCAGCGTCGGTCAAGTCAGCCGTCGGGAAACTAGTACCCACCGAGCTTTTGAGCCGTAGCTCGGACGGGGAAGTTGGGGGCTCAGCGGAGTTAATTAGTAGTCACTCATTGTCCCGTTTAATGTCTGGATGCCCACAGTTGACGGTCAGTATTGGTGGCATTTCGGTTGCTTGCCTAATTGATACTGGTTCTATGGTTTCCACCATTACGGAGAGATGCTTTGTGGAACATTTTAAACCTTGGGGCCAAGAGCGGTTAAAATTGTGCCAGTGGCTCCAATTACGTGCGGCCAACGGTCTTGCCATTCCATATATTGGGTATATGGAGTTGGACGTGGAGTTGTGTGGCAAAATAGTGCCAGGTTGTGGAATACTTGTGGTTAAGGATCCGCCCGGAAACATGTGTGCCCAGGTCCCAGGAGTACTGGGGATGAATGTGCTGAGCCGGTGCTACCGAGATCTTTTTAGCCAGCATGGCCCGGCTTTGTTCAACTCTCCGCCGGTAGTGGAGGTTCCGGGTTCAGTGATGCAAGCCTTGCAATATTGTCATGTGGTTAAATCTCAGTCCATTTTTGGACAGATTGGTAATGCAAGGGTGCGTGGGCACCATCCATGCCGTGTTCCGGGTGGTACCATGAAGATTATCACGGCTACTTGTTCTGAACAGTGTTCCGGGGGCACCATGTTGTTTGAGCCCCTTGCGTCGGGACTTCCAGCTGGCTTGTTGGCCTCGCCGTCCCTAGTGCCGGTGGTTCGAGGTACTGCATACATCCCGGTTGTGAATGTAGGGGTGGTAGATGTGGCACTGTACCCAAGGACCCTATTAGGTAGCCTACAGGGTGTGTATGTTGCCAGTCTACCCCCAGGGGTGACTGAGGCCAAGGATGTAGTTGCTACTGTGTGTTCTCAAGGCTGTGCAGTGGAACCAGTGTTGCAGGAACAAATTGAGTCGGTTGACTTATCTGCTTTGGAGTTGAGGGAGCAAGATAAGGTCCGGAATTATCAGTCTGTGTTTTTGGCTCATGATAATGATTAAGGGTGCACGAATCTGATCTCACATGACATTCCCCTTACAGACGATGTCCCAGTTTGGCAACGGTATAGGCGTTTACCCCCTTCGGAGTATGACATGGTGAAGACCCACATTAAACAGTTGCTTGTTGGTCAGATAATTCGAGAGTTGTAGTCCTTATGCGTCTCCCATTGTTTTAGTCTGGAAGAAAGACGGTAGCCTACGCATGTGTGTGGACTATTGGCAGCTGAATTCAAAGACTAGGAAAGATGCATTTCCTCTGCCTCGTATAGAGGAAACATTGGACGCCCTAACTGCGGCCCGTTGGTTCTCCACTTTGGACTTGGCCAGCGGTTATAGCCAAGTCCCAGTAACTGAGGGAGATCGGTCCAAAACCGCTTTTTGTACACCGTTCGGGCTGTTTGAGTGGAACAGGATGCCATTCAGACTTTGTAATGCGCCCAGTACTTTCCAACGGTTGATGGAACGATTGTTTGGTGACCAGCGGCACCAATCATTGCTTTTGTATTTAGATGACATTGTGTTTTTTTCCTCCTCAGTGACCCAGCATTTAGAATGGTTGGAGCTGGTTTTGGGTCGGTTGAAGCATGAAGGGCTGAAAGCAAAGTTGGCAAAGTGTGCTTTTTTTAAACAGCAGGTACAGTATTTGGCCCATGTGGTGTCCGTTCAAGGGGTAGCTACTGATCCTAGTAAAGTGGAGGTAGTAGCAAATTGGAGTCGTCCAGGTAATGTAATCGAGCTCCATTCCTTTTTAGGTTTTGCTAGTTACTACCGCCGCTTTGTGGCCGGGTTTGCACAGTTGGCAGCCCCTCTACATAGGCTGTTTGCTGAGTTTTTTGGAGGTAGGCATAAGAAACCAGTAGGTCAAAGCTTTGTCAGTGCGTGGACTGAGCCGTGTCAAGAGAGTTTCGACACTTTGAAGGAGAAGCTTACAACTTCCCCTATTCTTGCATATGCAGACTTTTCCTTGCCTTTCATCCTTGAGGTAGATGCTAGTCACCGGGGTCTGGGGGCTGTTCTTTCTCAGGAACAAGAAGGAAAGGTCCGGCCTGTTGCTTTTGCCAGCCGTAGTTTGCGACCCACTGAGTGTAATCCGGCAAACTATGTGGCTGGAGTTTTTGGCGCTCAAGTGGGCAATGACGGAGAAATTTAGAGAGTATTTGTTGGGGCATAAATGTCTTGCCTTTACCGAGAATAACCCTCTGAGTCATTTGTCCTCTGCCAAGCTTGGGGCCACGGAACAGCGTTGGGCCGCCCAACTTGCGGCGTTCGATTTTGAAATTCGATATAGACCAGGTAAGAGTAATGGTAATGCTGATGCCCTTTCGAGACAGCCTCCGGGAGACAGTCAGGGGTTGGGGCAGCTTTTACCAGTTACTGTGGTCCCCGTACCAGTGCAACAGGCAGTACAAGTAAAGCCGGTTTATCAGGCTACTCAAGCTGCACTTCAGGTTTTTCCAAGCCTTTCAGCTGGTGAGCTGGGAGCGCTACAAGAGTCCGACCCAGATATTGGTACTATCTTGGGTTTCTGGCGGCGTAAGAGCCTTCCAAGTTTTGAGGAGCATCGATCATTGTCCAGGGGTAGTTTGACTGTGTTGCGTCAGTGGGATCGCCTGGTAGAACGTGAGGGAGTCCTGTATCGGCGTATCTTCCGCCCAGATCGGAGAGAGGAAGTGTTTCAAGTACTCTTGCCTTTGGTTTTAAGAGAAGGCACGTTGAAATGGCTGCACCAGGGGCTGGACATCAGGGCATTGAGCGCACAACTGAGCTGATTCGTCAACGGTGTTATTGAACACCAAACTCGGTTGCAGGTGGCTTTTGAAGGGACACGGGAACATTTGCGGGCCGCCGCAGAACGTCGTAAGGTGCAATACGATATGATGGAGCCCAGTTGTGTTTTAGGTGGTAAGGGCCCCTAAACAAGGGGAGTTCAGTTTATTCCATTGCACCTGTGGATGATTTGGGTCAAGTACGGCAGGTACATCATTCATTGTTGAAGGTTTGTACGCAGCAGGATTCTCTTGCCTCAGTACCCTCACCTAGCTTGGTAGTAGAATCAGCGTCACCTGTGAGTGAGCAGGCTTCGGAGGGGTCTGAACAGGGGGACTTTTGGAAGTCCCCACTGGAAGTCCAGTGCTGGTATTTGGCTGAGGTTGCCCTTTTTGCACAGGTAAGGATGTCAGTCGAGGTGCATGGTTTTAGTTGGGATTTGTATATTATAATGGTGTAACTTCTGTGGCATTTACACATTCTAGCAAGCTGAATTAAGCCAGCGGATATGGGCATTCACCTGGTGTTGTGGATGTGTTTGTTCCTCCCTATAAACTTGCTGAACTGACTGAGCTCTCAGCTTGCCGGAGTGTGGCTTATCTGCCCTTCCGGCGAGACTTGATACCGAATTGCATGGTATGTATTCAAGCTGTTCGCGTTTATGTACGCTCTGCCGATAATGGGTTTTAATTGCAACTTTTGTTATATATAGACTGGTGGCGGTGGATTTGCTTCCAGTGGAGGTGTGACACGAAGAGCATTCTTCGGGGGGCGCTGCTGTTTTGCCACGGCTGTTTTTTTGTTTTATTTTACCTTCAGCTGTGTTACCGCTGCGTTGCCGTGCTGCTTTGTGGCAGCGGCGGTTTCGTCATTTTTATTTTTTTTGCTTAAGTCTGTTTTTTTTTCTTTGCTTATTTAAGGTTTGGGTTTTGTGTTTTTTTCTGTTACGATTCTTTTCGCCGATGCTCTGTTCGCCTTAAGGGTATGCCTTAAAGTTTATTTGTTTATTTGTTCCGTGGTTTACAGCCTTTTGGGTTATAAATCCCTGTGTCTGTGTGTGTCTGTGTGTGTCTGTGTGTGTGTAGAGAAAGAGAGCACGTGTAGAAGAGAACGTGTGGGAAAGATCTTATGAGCGTGAGTTTAAGCTAACTGTAGTGTGTGCAGGTGTGAGTTGGCTCTCTGACCCTAAGATTTTCTTGTTTCTTTTTTT
>JAAGKR010009105.1:11102-28048 GCA_011419295.1 Clarias macrocephalus | reverse complement strand
GATCTTAGAATACATGACCAAGACAACAGTTCTTTATAAAGAAACAAGAATTTATTGGAACTAATCTAAGATACATGAAACTACACTACTTGAACATATACACACACAAACATACTAACAGTTTAGAGTGTGAAAGTTAATGAAGTTCATCTAGTACTGTTTGCTAGATCAAAGAAAGTCACAAGAGCAGACTCTTGGGTTTAATCTTACGGTTTTAGTAATGAAACAAGCACCAATTTTCACATTTTGGATGTGCTAGGACACTGAGTTTTGACCCTTTGTGTCTGTCCATCGGGCTTAGCCACGTCTCACGTGGTTCCTCCTTTTGTGCATACATTAATAATAATAATAATAATAATAATAATAATAATAATACATTTTATTTATAAGCGCCGTTCAAACACTCAAGGACACTGTACAAAAGTTACATAAAGGCACGTAGAAACAAGACAAAACAAAAACAAACAAAATATACCAGCAACAAAACAAAAAAGAGAAACTGTGCCAGAGAGAGGGCAGGAAGGATTTAAGGTGGGTAAGCAAGATTAAACAGGTATGATTTGAGTTTGGATTTAAAGAGAGACAGTGAATCAATGTTGCGGATTTCTGGCAGTAAAGAGTTCCAGAGCCGGGGAGCAGAGTAACAGAAAGCCCTCTGTCCCATGGTGGAGAGACGAGCAGGCACAGAGAGATGGAGAGAAGAGGTAGATCTGAGAGAGCGAGAGGGAACATGAATATGAAGAAGATCAGATACGTAAGAGGGGGCAAGATTGTGGAGAGCTTTGAAAGTAAGAAGAAGGATCTTGAAGTCTATACGGTGCTGTACCGGAAGCCAGTGAAGCTGCTGCAAAACTGGAGTGATGTGGTAAAATGAAGGAGTTTTAGTGATGATGCGAGCTGCCGAGTTTTGAACCAGTTGAAGCTTATGAAGAGTTTTATGAGGAAGACCGAAAAGAAGAGAGTTACAATAATCGATACGGGAGGTTACAAGATTGTGGACAAGTATAGCAGTGACCTTCTGAGTGAGAGAAGGGCATAGACGATTGATATTGCATAGGTGAAAATAAGCGGACCGGGTAATGTTATTAATATGGGATTGAAAGGAAAGTGCACTGTCCAGGAGGACACCCAAACTCTTAACCAGAGTGGAAGGAGAGACATTAGAATTGTCAATAGAAAGGGAAAAACTGTTTATTTTAGAGAGAGTGGACTTAGTGCCAATCAGTTTTCTCACTGTTTAATTTAAGGAAATTGGACGAGAACCAGGATTTGAGTTCATTAAAGCAGTTGAGAAGAGAGGAAGGTGGGACGGTAGCATTAGGTTTGCTACAGTAATAGAGTTGGGTGTCATCCGCATAACAGTGGAAGAGAATGTCATATTTTCTAAAGATGTTGCCTAGTGGAAGAAGGTAGGTGATAAAGAGAAGAGGACCTAGGACAGAACCCTGTGGAACTCCAGTGTTAACAGGAGAAGATTCAGAACGAAAAGAGGCCGGGTTTTGGCTGTCATGTGGGGCCCACCTGATTAGAGTTTTAATACTTTTTATAAAGTAATTTGTATGAGCTCTTGTTTATGCTACCAATTTGCTGTGTACACCACTGTTCTCTGAATAAAATAAGCTCTCAATTGATATCAGACATCCCGTATCTTACACACTCATTTATGCCTTCATTTAATAAAAAGGTTTCGTAAATGTTCATAATACCTTTAACGTTATGCAGATTATATATAATTTTGTCCTACTGTCACACTTTAAAGATTTTTTAAAATAGTGTCTCTGCCATATGCCTCTTTGAAAGGCATGTGGAGTAACACCACACCTCCTGCTGGGGTCAATGGGATGGTCAAAATGTGACTTGGTCGCCCCCCCCCATCCCCAATTCAGGGTGAATCTGTAAAACTGTTCGCTTTGTTTACAGGATTTGTTTTGGGTTAAGTTTGAGGAATCTGTCCTTAGCGTGGCTTCAGGTACAGCGAACTTTCTGTCCCAAGCTTTCCTTTATGTTCACGAATGAGATAAGGTTAGTGCGATGGCGCCATAGCCCTCTCCTGCAACCCTGAATGAAGGATAAAGCAGTATAGACAATGTGTGTGTGAGTAAGATTAATCCATCAGACTTTAAAACAGTTTTAAAATGTAACACATCAACCACTTTTTTGACTGTAGCATATCCTAAGTTTCTGACAAAATATATTGTGCAAAATAGCTACAGTACATTTGACAACTTTGGCAAAAGTTTAGGATGAAGATAGGATTCTGAGCAGTAATGGGATGTGTTTTTTCAGTTTTGCAACTAATCGTTGCTTGAGGGCAGGCTCATCAGTAGCAAGTGTGTTATGTGCGAGAGAAACACACACACACACACACACACACACACACACACACACACACACACACACACACACACACAAAAAAAAAAAAACACTTTAGCCTATCTTTTCTTGCCTTCTCTGATCTTATTTTTGGCACTCAGTTTGAATCACATTGTGATTTTTTTTTCACTTATGTTTTTTTTTTTTTTCTGTACATGCTCAGAGGAGATAAATTTGTAAAGCAGCGTTTCTGAGTCATAGGAGCTTTGGGAATATGCTTTGCCTCGTGAATGAAGCACCGCTTCTTTTTGCATGACTTTTAACAAAAAATCTACACTTCCTTTTCGTGTCAGATCTAATACACAGCAAAAATAAATAAATACAATTTAGAGGACTAAAGTTCAAACTGAGCTGCTTCCCCTGGAATGCATTTAAATATCACATTAAATGTGTACCTCTCTGTAGGTGTGACTGAAGAAAATCAGCCAACACTAAATCATAGCAAGTGAAAATTTAGTCAGTTATCTTATTTGTTTATACAACATATACTGTATTAATACCATATTAAGCATATTAATCAATGAGGCTTTAAAGCAATTTTAAAATGTCAATTTTAAAACACATGAGCCACAGTTTTTGTTGTAGCATATCCTAAGTTTCTGCAAAAAAATATTTTGTACAAAACAGCTACATTAAATTAAATTATGTTATTAAATGGTAATTAGCAGACCGATTTAATTACCATTTAATAACATAATTTAATTTAATGTAGCTGTTTTGTACAAAATATTTTTTTGCAGAGTGAGTAAGATTAATCCATCAGACTTTAAAACAGTTTTAAAATGTAACACATCAACCACTTTTTTGACTGTAGCATATCCTAAGTTTCTGACAAAATGTGTCAGTGGTCTCTCACTTCCGGTGTCTCCTTTTATAGGCCATGGATGACAGCAAGATGGTATCTGATAATCTCTGATCAGGCCTGGTAATTTAGGGTGCCTAGTGCATTCCCTGTACACAGCAGAGCTGTCCTTGGTGCTGAATGCATGCTGAGTGCGCCCTTTTTGGTTCGAGCACAGAGCTGTTAAGTGGTAAGAGGCACTGGCTATGAGTCTGCTATCACAGAATTAATGAATAAATGAAATCTTGTGTATAACAGGAAATAAATCTGAGTGAAAAAATAATATCTTATAATAAGAAATATTAGATAAATTGAAGATATTTTTACTTGCCAGGATACCATATTTGCAGCAAACGCAATGTAACTGCTACAAGCCATTTCTTTTTCTTTTTTCTTTTATAGAAATAAAGATAACTGTATTATATATTATAATCATAACAATGATGAGATGAAACACAAGCACACCACATGTGGAAAATCAGACAGATAGTAAACAATTAACAAATGGTTTTGTTATTGAGACTTCATGTTTCACCACAACCCTGTGAATGAAAACCAGTTGAGACACTACAGTTTCAGGCACAAAACTTAGATGATCGACTGATCTGTTGTTTGCATGGAAGAGCAAGTCTAAAAGAGTCCCTATTAAAGGGGTTAGTGAGTAGATAACACAATGTATAATAGCTGCTGAGTAGTTGTGTGTGTGTGTGTGTGTGTGTGTGTGTGTGTGTGTGTGTGTGTGTGTGTGTGTGTGTGTGTGTGTGCACCTTAACTAGTACTTCATTTTCTCAAATCCAAGGCACAGACCCAGACCATCCAGATCGATATTTTCCCCTTGCACACTTCATTCTCTGTTTGACACACACTTAATCTCCTGCTCTTGTTTTCCCTGCACTTTTCTATTGACTTTGTCCTCATCCGCCTCCTGAATCCATCAGCCCTTAAAAGTTAACAAGTTGTCAAGGGAAATGGCATTCTGTCTGCGTCCTATACGAAATGTCAGTGGAGTAGTGACGGCTTATGCACATGTCAATAGTGAGAAAGTGTGAGCGTGATCACTCTTCTAAACACGAAGGAAAAGAGTGAATCAGATACATCAGAAAACAAAAATAGATCATATTTGCATGAGATTCGACCTACAGTATTTTAATATATCTGCTCAATGTGCAAGAATTTCTTAGACATTTTCCTCTAGTGGAGTTTGTGTTAATGTGTATGTTGGTATGGATTTTTAAACAATGCTGTATTTGTAAAATGTGATAGTGGAACACCAAGAATTAGACACAATCTGAGAATTTGATAGCGGGAGAAAAGGTCCTGGAATGTATACAAAAATGCTACATGTACCTCATGTAATGCAGTATTGAGTTAGACCTCTATTTAATGCTGTTATATAGACCCAGAGCCAATAGCATAGCTATGATGGAATCTACATTCACAGCATGAAGTGACCACTGAACAGTGAGTGACTGCAACCATTACATTTCAGTAATGTCATAGATGGACTGGAGGCTGTCAATTAAAGGTTAAAGTCAATAAATATGTAAAATTATTTACAAATAACAAAAAATGCAAATGTTGTGACTGCATTAGTATTCAGTGCCAGTGATGTGGACCCCCTTAATGAGTTCTGATGCAACCATTTGCCATCAGAAGTCACAAAATTAATTGAATCAAGTCAGCCTGAGTGCAATTAAATTGTCATATGACCTCAGTATAAATAAACATGTCCCTGGAAGGTCCCAGAGTTTGTCAGGAAATATTCCTAAATAAACAACATCATAAAGACCAATAATCTATTAAAACAAGTGTGGTACAAAGTCAGCTAAAGTATTAATCAGGGTTGGTCTTAAATTGGCAAAAGTTAGGAACTGTTTAACTGTTTATTAATCAGAAAAGCAACCAAGAGAACATGTGTAAGTGGATATAATTCATTTATTCATCTTTTATATTGCTACACAGGCAAAGGGTTGTGGGGACCTGGTGCCTATCCAAGGAGATCCTGGACAAAAATGCAGGATACGCAAAAGGCAGAGTATGCAAAAGACAGGGTAGGCAGTCCAAATTCTTTTGCCAAATATGGCACTTTTTTCCCTCGAGGTGGGCATACACGTCACTCAGCAGATCCAATCAACATGATACAGTAGTTTACCATATCCTTATTTACACAGAGTATGTAATGCACCTATAAGGCACCCAAATCCTCATGAAACACAGCATGGATTACTCCAAAAAGGCAAGTAGACTATGAAAACCTTCAAAGATAAATTCATGCTTATTCTTCCTGTGAATAGTTTGTCTTATAATCTATTTTAAACAGGGAGTGTAAGAAAGAAGTACAACTAAGCATTAACAAATCGTAAGTTACTCAAACTTACAAAACTTTATTTCTTTGTATTAATAGGTTAGGCAAAGAGTTTTGTCATACAGAAAAACAGGCAGACATGTACAGTCATGGCCAAAAGTTTTGAGAATTACATAAATATTGGAAAGTGGAAAATTTGCTGTTTTAAGTTTTTATAATAGCAATTTGCATATACTCCAGAATGTTATGAAGAGTGATCAGATGAATTGCATAGTCCTTCTTTGCTATGAAGATTAACTTAATCCCGAAAAAGAACTTTCCACTGCATTTCATTGCTGTCATTAAAGGACCTGCTGAGATAATTTCAGTAGTCATCTTGTTAACTCAGGTGAGAATGTTGGCGAGCACAAGGCTGGAGATCATTATGTCAGGCTGATTGGGTTAGAATGGCAGACTTGACATGTTAAAAGGAGGGTGATGTTTGAAATCATTGTTCTTTCATTTTAACCATGGTGACCTGCAAAGAAACGCGTGCAGCCATCATTGCGTTGCATAAAAATGGCTTCACAGGCAAGGATATTGTGGCTACTAAGATTGCACCTAAATCAACAATTTATAGGATCATCAAGAACTTCAAGGAAAGGGGTTCAATTCTTGTTAGGAAGACTTCAGGGCGTCCAAGAAAGTCCAGCAAGCGCCAGGATCGTCTCCTAAGGAGGATTCAGCTGCAGGATCGGAGTGCCACCAGTGCAGAGCTGCTCAGGAATGGCAGCAGGCAGGTGTGAGTGCATCTGCACGCACAGTGAGGCGAAGACTTTTGGAAGATGGCCTGGTGTCAAGAAGGGCAGCAAAGAAGCCACTTCTCTCCAAAAAAAACATCAGGGACAGATTGATCTTCTGCAAAAAGTATGGCGAATGGACTGCTGAGGACTGGGGCAAAGTCATATTCCTGGATGAAACCTCTTTCCGATTGTTTGGGGCATCTGGCAAAAGGCTTGTCTGGAGAAGACACCCTCCAACAGCAACTTCTTCCAACAATCCAACAACAGTTTGGTGAAGAACAATGCATTTTCCAGCACGATGGAGCACCGTGCCATAAGGCAAAAGTGATAACTAAGTGGCTCGGGGACCAAAACGTTGAAATTTTGGGTCCATGGCCTGGAAACTCCCCAGATCTTAATCCCGCTGAGAACTTGTGGTCAATCCTCATGAGGCAGGTAGACAAACAAAAACCCACTAATTCTGACAACCTCCAAGAAATTATTATGAAAGAATGGGTTGCTATCAGTCAGGATTTGGCCCAGAAGTTGATTGAGAGCAGTCCAGTCGAATTGCAGAGGTCCTGAAAAAGAAGGGCCAACACTGCAAATACTGACTCTTTGCATAAATGTAATGTAATTGTCGATAAAAGCTTTTGAAACATATGAAGTGCTTGTAATTATATTTCAGTACATCACAGAAACAATTGAAACAAAGATCTAAAAGCAGTTAAGCAGCAAACTTCATGAAAACTAATATTTGTGTCATTCTCAAAACTTTTGGCCACGACTGTATGTGGGCTTCAACCTGAAATAATAAGACCACTAATTACATTAAAGCTGATTAGCTTGTTTTTAGTTTTTATCTATTTCTAAAAACTATTTACCTGTATACGTAGAGCAAAAGAGAGAGAGAGAGAGAGAGAGAGAGAGAGAGAAAGCATGAAATAACAACTGAGCATGACATAAAGTTCTGCATTTGACCTAAGTCCAGCAGTCTTAACATCATTATCCTTACAGCGTAGCATGATTATTATTATTATTATTATTATTATTATTATTATTATTATTATTATTATTATTAAGTAGCAGTAGTAATAGTGGCAGTGACCATGAAGCCTGAACAAGACGTTTTGCTGTTTTACACCAGTGAAACTGTATGTTTTTTTTAACCCTTGTGCTCAGTAATAAATTGTTAACCACACAGATCACCAGTCTCTCTCTCTCCCTCTTTTCTCTTTCTGTATTTTTGTCTCTGAGTACATTGTTCTGATCTTGTGTTTTTTTTTCATAGTATTTACTTTGTGTGTGTACGTGCATGTACACATGCATTCATGTGTGTTTGCTCACATTTGCACTATTGATGTGGGTCTGAAGGGCTCCTGAAATGCTTCAAAGCTAATTGGTGCTCCCTTTGAAGTGAAAAAGGAAGCAAATTAGTGTCACAGCACAGTGAAGAGATGAGACAAATGTCTTTCCAATTCTTCTTTTTTTAACCCAGAAGTGCACAAACTGTAATATGAATCAATGCGCAAAATAATAAGAAGGAGAAAATAGCCATTTCAGAGTATACATGACTTGCACCTACAGTAAGGGCAAAGGTTTGTTCACTCATCATGAACATGAATGTCATGATAATACTGGTCTCTGAGAGCTTTAGTCTTTTTTCTTTGGAAGATCGGTTGCACAACACATGTATAATAGATGAAAACTTTTAGAGACATTTAAAGAAACAAGGTTTAAATCTTTTTGTGATCACATGCTCAAAATTATGGGTGAACATTCAGTACTGGTATGCAACTGGATTGCAATAAAAATGAATTTATTAGAAGCCTAAGAACACATCTTAACCAGGGGTGCCAATAATAATATAGACAGTATATATAGACAGCCATTTACATTCTTAATTCAGTGGTGCTGTATGTCCTAAAGTGTATTTTACGTATTTTAATTTGCCAAGCCAATGCCTTTATAGTTCTTACCAGGTATATGGAATAACTACAGCTCATGACTTTTTTGTGCAAAGATAAAATGAGTGTGTTTGACACAAAATGGTCCAACTAATACATATTAGAATGTGGAAGTTCAAGAATCTTTGTACAGGTCTGAGAAAACAAATGGTAGATTTGCACAAGCCATGAGTGTCTCTTGGAGTCATTTGTAAATAATTGCTGATAATTGAAGATCAGTTCAAACTATTTTTTTGTAAATACATGTTATGACAAGGTGTAGCCACTTTCCCGGGGTCTGTTAGAACCCCCTCACTCTCAAGTGATAGAAAATTGGTTCAATGCTGTTTTGCTGCCAGTGCATTGCACAAAGTGGATGAAATAATGGAGTACTTAATTAAAATTCTTTAGCATACCCTCAAGCCATCAACCGAAAGGTTGAAACATGGACAAAATTCAGTGTTTCAACAGGACAATGAACACAAAAACACTTAAAACCCTGGTTGTGTAATGGATAAAGAAGGTTATCTTTAATCTTTTGGAGACTCAACTGTATTAAAAACATGTGGACTCTGCAGAAAAGTTGGATCTCTGCTAGGAAACCAGAAGATTTAATAAACACTAACAATTCTGCAAACAGCCATTGTCTACATTACTTTATCCCGTATACAAGGGATTCTGGAGCCTACCCCAGGAGACAGGGTACACCCTGGACAGGATGCCAATCCATCACAGGACACACATGCACTCACATGCTCATTCACACACTACAGGCAATTGGGATCAGCTTAATCTGCATGTTTTTGGACTTTGGGAGGGAAAACACACCAAGCACAGGGAAAAAAATGGTCCACTAAGCCACCATGCCAGCCTGTACTGGGATGATTATTATAATTTTTTTTGTAACTCAAAGTTAACTCATCAGTTTAAAATTACATTATGCCATACAATTGTGCAAAATTGGAAGCATGGCCAGTTTGGGTGACAAGCACTGGGTGTCTGCTATGCATCACTTTGGTTAACCCACTAACAATATCAGTTTTATGACGGGAATCGAGCCTGGCCGGGGATCAAACCCGGACTCTGGCGGTGCAAGGCGACAATGCTAACCACTAATACATAAAAATAATTAATACAAAATATAAAGTAGGCTCTGTGTATGTGCGTGTGTGTTTCTGTGTGTGGAATTAGCCCCTCCCCTCTCCCTCTTCTCATCTTACATTGTAAAACTTCCTCACACACACACACACACACACACACACACACACACACACACACACACACACACACACACACACACAATACTGTTTTATCGGGAAAAATGAACAAGAAATCTCTCTAATGACACTCGACTGAGCGCAGACTAATGGAATCACCTTTGAAAAGGACCTGAGTCACGGTGTTACAGTAAACAGTAAACGAGTGCACTGATATTGATTATATCAGTAAGAAACTGAGCAGGGGAAACGATTACCCACAATTCCACAGCACAAAAGAGAGAAAAACCATTGGCTCAGATGTGATCACGTGATGCTCGGGGTCACAACAAAAAGTGCATGCGTGGTACATGATACTCAGTACTCGTAAACCAAGTCTCATTCTTTTTCCAAGTCAAAATTTATTAAAAATCTTTGCTCGTCTTGCGTAACACTTACAAACCGCATTACTCGTAATCCGAGGTTCCACTATACGGCAATCATTGCCGGCCGGTCAATACGGGGCACAGGGGCACCGCCCCCCTTAAAGTTAGGCAGAGAAGAATGCTACTTTAACATGTAATTACTTAACATAAAAAATTTTTATTTTAATAATGAAATAAAGTCATTTAGTCACAATATTCCGCTGTCTTTCTTAAAAGATTGTATTTACTATAAAAAAAAAAAAATCTAAACTGTATTACATTCATTTGTGTACACGGGGGGCCGGACAAACGAGTGTCTATGTAGGCACGTAAACTTTTGAAAAGCATGTGACCTGAGGCTGAGCTCTGATTGGATTTTGTCAAATCATCCTGGGTCGCAGTTCTGTGCGCCCCGAACCCTCCCACTTTTGTTCTTAGCAAATCAATATTGTTTTTAAATATTTGGGCTCATGTGATTGGACCATTCTCAACGAGTCTTTTCCAGCGGAGCTGCTGACTGGATGTGATGTGAGTCAGGCCTTTATTTTATACTAGTTGTAATGATGCTTAATCACCTGATAAATGGCTATTTACAGGCCAGTATTAAAAGTTTAATTAAAAAATTTGCACCGGCCACCACTGAGCATTGCATTTTATATATATATATATATATATATATATATATATATATATACACACAAACAGTTAATCGATCGAGCTATAGTACTGTGCAAAAATCTTGAGCTACTTTAATTTTTTTTCATATTGAATTACATTTACTTATATAGATTAAATAGAAATATAAAAAATGGCAACAAAGATTTTACCATGACAGACTGCAAACTGACAAAAAATGTGTGTAATGTCAGCAGAAAAATTGTCTGTTCCAACAACACAGCATTCATCATCACCAGTATACTAATCACCACCTGATCATCATAATTTTTACCAGTTTTTCACTGGTCCATGCCTTAAGTTAAAATTTTTTATGCTTAATGATGCAACTATCTATCTATCTATCTATCTATCTATCTATCTATCTATCTATCTATCTATCTATCTATCTATCTATCTATCTTTACTTGTTTCTAACATCTCCTCTTCTTCAGTTAGGTTTGCCCATCTCTCCTCTACTTAAACTGGCTGACCTTAACCCTTACTAGGCTACAGACATGTGCCTCAAACCTACCTGTTATAACCTCACATGTGCCTAATTACACACCAGAGGTCAAACTAACCTTGCAGTTACAATTGTATATATCACCCTTTTGGTCTTCTAAGATATTTTCTTAATTTTTTTTTTTTAATTCTTGCACCTATGTAGTGGAATGAGCTCTTATAAATATGCACACAGCTTAAATAAACTCTTTTAAGACAGAGATGGTATTCTTAGTCTGAGACCTACTGAAACATTTTATGGATCTGTTTATTTAAAGGGGCTTCAAAGTAGCTTTGGATAAGGGCGTTTGCTAAATGCCATGAATGCAAATGTAAATACCTAGGTATTAGGGATCTAATCCAATATGAATAGGTTATTCAAAATAAACCTAGAATATATTATAAGCGTATATATGAATATGAAGTGCTTTTTGTGTGGAAATGGAAGTCCATGAGAGGATGCAAAAAAAAAAATAATAATAATAAATCAGTATATGTGAATTACTATACATTGCAGTGCCCCTTCTTGTCACAGTTTAAAACTTTGAAGGGTTTTATTATTTTCTAGGGGGGGGGGGGGGGGGATCTAAGATTGTGGTTCTCAGTTGAAAAAACAAACAAACAAACAAACAAAAAAAAACATGCCAGGCAAGCTGTTATAGAGCATGCAAACATTATGGTTATTCTGCTTTTTGTGATCTCAGTCAAAATAAAATAGATTGGTCAAAAGTCTACCACCATGGCATATGTTATCTTATTATATCATTTTTTATTTAGTTATTGTATGTTTCTATTGTAATTGCATCATGTATAATTAAAGATGGGTAAATAAAATCTATAATTCTAATATTCTGCACTGCATGGGGATTTCATGAACATCTGTAGTACAGCACCTTGCTGTGTCGTCAGAAATTTTGGATTACATCCCGAGATTAATAGTTGTTACCATGGTATCTAGGAAGCTCCAGATAGTCTTCTCTTTAACTGGTTGACAGTATTCTTTTGGGCATACAGATGTTAGAGAACATAATTATGGTAGGACAGATGAAGTTCCTGTGCAAATGAAAAGACCATATGTAGACAAAGTGTTCATAAAAGATTAAGGTTTTTTATGAATTATTGCAGGCTTGGACCAATACCCATTTTAAATTTTATCCAGCAAAACACAATGGAGCGTCATTTGAGTTCTTATTTATTTATTCATTTATTTATTTAGCTGGTAAATTTTAGTGAGAAACAAATGATGTACTAATAAACATTAAAGGTAAGGCTTTGTAGATTATAGTCTCAGTGTCAAATTCAGTTTGAATTTGAACTGTCTTGTATTTGATTTAAAGATGTCTATTCTGATCTAAAAATCTTTCTTTAGACAAACTCCTACCAAAAATATGCCTAGCATATATTCAGAAAGGACAATGAGAAATAGAGAAATAAATAAATTCATCAGTTGTCATGGCTTTAACGACTAACACTAAAAACACCCACCTGAAGACAGGTGATGACTTCTCTTCTTGTCTATATCATATAACCATTGTAAATCATAAACATGGTTTAAATGTATTTTGTACAGAAGTAAATATATAATTACATATCTACATTATATAATTACACACAATATTTCCTTACAGAAATATTAGTTATTTGCATTTAAATTGAAAAAGCCACATGATTGTACTTTTCATTTTACTTTTTTATTGTATTTAACTAAAGAGGTTGTGCATAACGTGCATAATATTATGAATGATGAAAATGTCCATGGCTCAGAATAGTAGAGGCAGAAAGCTCATTAGTCCACACATTTTTAATGTAATTTGTCTATTAAAAGTAGTAGCCCTTAATAATAAATGTGTTTATTAATCATTGCCAGTTTTATATTTAATTATAGTTCTGCATGATCAATTCAATAAAACGGTACTTTTCAGTTAAACTCTAGATAGAATGCTTACATTAAAAATTAACTTGACTGAAAAAGAAAGAACTGTGTGTGTGTCCATCTGTCCATTATGTTGCCTTTCCTTTGTCTTTTTTAAAAGACAAAATGATGCTGAACTTTATTGTAATATGTAAATAATTTGGGGGAGGTTAATGTAATTGCTTTTTTTCACTCATGCATAATGAGTTCATGCACAATATTTCCTCCTCATACTGATTTTAAAATAGTGATATATATATATATATATATATATATATATATTTATATATATTTGATGGACTCTTACATGGATTGTATGTACAAATAATGACATTAGCATCATATTGAGTGTATATTGATGAAATGGTGAAAACTAGGTTGCACAGTTTGATGTTTATAATCACAACAATGAATTATAAATTTTATTTTAATACAGAGTTGCGTTAATTTTTAACTGAGATCTTGTATTGATTTTGTATTGATTGATAGGTGAGAGTTTAAACATGAGATAAAATTATTAAGACTTTAAGGTCAGGCCAGGTCAAGTGTAAAAATGATTCTTGTTTCTCCTAGAATGACTCTTTACGGTCAAACAATATTGCTGAGACTAGATCTGACCAGTTGGAGCAATTCCAGATAATAACTCTGCCTCCAGAGACTTGTAATTTGGACAATATGCATGAGGCATTGCTTTGTGCATTTCTCTTCTTCATATGATGCACTCACTCTCACTCATTCTCTTTATCACTTATCCTATACAGGGTTGCAGCATGCCTGAAGACTATCCAAGGGGACTCAGGGCATTAAGCAGGATGACTTCTGGATGGCGTGTACCCCTGGATAGAGTGCCCCTCTGGAGGGGTGCCAAGTGTGTGCAAGCATGCATACATTGACTGACACACTACAATCAGACTAATCTGCATGTCTTTAGACTGTGGGAGGAAACCAGAGTCACCAGAAAAAGCCCAGCAAGCAAGGGGAAAACAGTCAATCTCCATTAACACAGACAGGCAGGCCTCAATTCCTCAAAAGCATCTACCAGCATGCAGCCACCTGAAATAAAAAGAATCCAGACTCAGCAGACCTCTTTACCTTTTCCCTTTCAAAAGCTACACTCAATGCTGCGTGAAAACGCTATGGGAACATCTCTTTGTTTCCGGTTGTGAAGCCTGTGTATGTCAAAACCGCCGAATACTTCGGCTTATAACCTCTGCCAGGCATGACGTCACCGAATAAGGTGCACCTGCAGGTTATAAATAGGGGTGAACCGGAAACATCCTCAGATCTTTTTGTCTTCAGGACCGCTTTGTGTTTGCATGTGTGTGTGCAACAGAATCACGGTAGGAAAGAAAAACTTTACTTACCGATAATGGCAAGAGTTGGTTGGGTAGCAATTAAGGCACTTCGTGAGCAGATCGCTTTCTTTAAAAAGAAACCGCGAGACGCGGCGCATTCGTGGGGCTCGCGTGCGTATGAGACGAGATTTCCCCCTTTCTCTCGCGCTCTCCACGGATCAGGAAGTGTTTAGATTAAACCCTTGCTTCCATGGACAGAGTGCACCGATCTGGCAGACGCGCATGAGACGGGATTTCCCCCTTTCTCTCGTGCCTTTGCCGGATCAGGAAGTGTTTAGCATCCGCTTCTCAAGCGCGCTCCGGCGCTTCTTGTGAGCGGGGGAAAGAGACTTCCTCACTTGCTTCCATGGAGATAGCGTGCCGATCGGGCAGACGCGCATAAGACGGGGTTTTCCCCCTTTCTCTCGCGCTCTCCCCGGATCAGGAAGTTTTAGCGTCCACTTCTCAAGCACGCTCCGGCGCTTTTTGTGAAGGGGCCGAATAAATTTCCTTTCTCGCCGCAAAAATGAATAAATAAATAAAAGGAATTTAAAAATAAAATAAATCCCCAAGCGCTCAAAGTTAGACGACAGGTTTCTGTCGGTACTTAAAGTGGCTTGTGCTTTTTATAGAATAAATAGTAATGTAGTGTGCTTTTTATAGAATAAATAGTAATGTAGTGTGCAATGATTGTCCCAAGAGTCCAGAGCGAGTGCAAGAAGCATGGGTGTGGATGTGTAAAGTGCGTCAGTCAGTACATTTGGTGTGCTGGTTGAGAGACCGTATTGCCTGCGGGTAGAAGCTCCTCTTCAGTCTCTCTGTATTGGCCTTCAGGAAGCGGAATCGCTTTCCTGACCTCAACAGAGAGAACAATCCATTGCTGGGGTGGCTGAGGTCCTTAACGATCTTCCTGGCCTTAGTCCAGCACCGCGTGTTGTAGATCGAGTGCAGGTCAGGGAGCTCGGTGTGGATGATGCGCTCAGCTGAACGCACAACCCTCTGTAGAGCTCGTCTATCCTGCATGGTGCTGTTCCCGAACCAGGTCGTGATGTTTCCCGTCAGGATGCTCTCTATGGTGCAGGAGTAAAAGTTCCTGAGCACCTTGGAGGGCAGCCTAAAGTCTCTCAAGCGCCTGAGGTGGTAGAGACGCTGTCGGGCCTTCGTCACTACGGATTTGGTGTGACAGGACCATGACAGGTCCTGTTCGATGTGGACACAGAGGTATCTGAAGGTGTCTACTCTCTCCTTTGGGCTGTTGTTGATGACAGGGGTCTGGTAGTTCCTCTCCTGCTTTGTGCTAAAGTCTACTACCAACTCCTTCGTCTTGCTGACATTTAGAAGGAGATCTGGCACATATCCAATCTCCTCCAGGTAGGCCGTCTCATCATTATCAGTGATCAGGCCCACCACGACGGTGTCATCAGCAAACTTGATGATGGTGGTGGAGTTAGTAGAGGCTACGCAGTCGTGTGTGTACAGAGAATTCAGTAGAGGGCTCAGAACACAACCCTGGGGTGCTCCAGTGCTGAGCGTGAGGGAGGCTGAGACATGTCCGCCCATCCTTACTGCCTGTGGTCTGCCAGTTAGGAAGTTGGAGATCCACTGACACAGAGATTCCCAGGTGCTCCAGCTTGGTGGTGAGTGTGGAGGAAATTATGGTATTTAATGCTGAGCTGTAGTCGATGAAGAGCATTTTAACATAATTCCCCCTTCTATTGTCCAAGTGTGTGAGAGATGTATGAAGAAGATGCGCGATAGCATCATCTGTAGAGCGGTTTGACCGGTACGCGAACTGTAGTGGGTCCAGTGTGTCTGGTAGTGAGGAGATGATGAAGTCATTTTCATACATACCTTTACAATTATTATTATTATTATTATTATTATTATTATTATTATTATTATTATTATTATTATTATTTAAATAATTAAAAAAAGACCCTGACTCTTATTTAACAAATTATCTGTTTTATTAGCACAAGAATTGTTTGTCATCATTTATTTTTACATGTAATTTAATATAATTATTAATCAATTAAACAAACAAATAAAAAAATAATCCATACTGTAGCCTAACAGTGTAATATGTTTGATGCTCTTTGAGGTCTTTCTCTGTAATCTGGTTGGGTCTTGGTCATGCACTTTTTAGACGGTCCTTTAGTGACTCCATCTCTATAAAGCGGCGGTAAGCAGCGTTTCTGAAAGATTTAGCTCCAGCAGGCTGTAACAGGAGAAGATCTAAAAATATATTTATTTATAGTAGCTTCTCTGTCCACTCCAGATTAAGAACATATGTGATTTGTCATTTTTGTTTATTTCTCAAAATATTTAAGGAATAATCTTGAATGTGTGGCAAATTCCGCGGTGAAATAGCGAATAAATTTCTTCATCCGTAGTCTAATGCTGAGTGCAGCTTGCACCACCACTTTGGGCCGCACACGCACTCACCAATGTGTTGACCATCTCTCCATTTCTCAGAATTGCAGCAACCAAGTTTCTCGCCAACTCACTCATCCTTTCTAAAGATGGCGCTGTTTCGATGACGTCATATTTAATTCAATATATACTTAGATTTCATTCAATATATTCAGACTTTTCATTCAATATATCAGTTTTCAATCCATATATTCAGAATTCACACACACACACACACACACATATATATATATATATATATATATATATATATATATATATA
>JAAGKR010009104.1:0-17002 GCA_011419295.1 Clarias macrocephalus | reverse complement strand
ACCCTCCCACTTTTGTTCTTAGCGAATCAATATTGTTTTTAAATATTTGGGCTCATGTGATTGGACCATTCTCAACGAGTCTTTTCCAGCACTTCTTATGGCAAGCGGAGCTGGCCATAAGTCATGCCTTTATTTTATACTAGTAGTAATGATGTGTAATCACCTGATAAATGGCTATTTGCAGGTGAGTATTAAAAGTTTCATTTTAATTTTGTTTGCCCCCCCAAAAAAATGTTTTTGTACCCACCGCCATTGCTACAACCAACTCTTACCATCTGGTCTGACGGAGCTCAAACAATTCCTAAACGAGCAGAATGGGTGAAAACAAAAGCATCAGATATGTAAAAGTGATGATACAGACAAATGATACTGATGATATCCTTATATAAATCTCATTGTGTTTCACAGTGACAGTTAACTTCTACAACAGGGACTTTCCAATTTGGTTCTTTGTAGGATTTCGAAACTAAAGCTTCATAGCTGTTGTGTTCGCTTGAAATTTAAGTCAAGCTCATCAACCATAAATAGTTGTGTAAAACCCCTTTATTTAAGCTGTTTTGGTAACAAAGTGTCACAATAAGCAATATTAAACCAGATAAAAAGCCATACGTTTTTCCATGTTTTCATTAGATATCCCCTTTTCTCACATACACACTATTTGTTACATACACAGTCATACTGTACACAGTATGATGATATGCAGTGATGCTTAGGCAACTGCCCTGACCTTAAAACAAAGAGTTAGTTTGTTTTAAGAGTTAAGAGTTAATTACTTATCTAAGAAAGAATATCTATATAGGAAATAAATATTAAAACAAAAGTAAATTTGAGAAATTTGAGAAATATTGAGGGCGGTCCCGCTTACACTGTACGCCGGATTCGTATATTTCGTATTTTTATACGAAATATTTTTATACGTATTTTTACTTTTATTCTTTCTTAGTTAAATTTACATGAAAGAATCAATTTAACTAAGAAAGAATAAAAGATAATACAAAATACAAAATATAAGAATCCGGCGTACAGTGTAAGCGGGACCGCCCTCAATGATTCGGGAAGGAGGAGGGGGGGTGGGGGGGGTGGAACCATAGGGGAAGTGGTGAAGGGTTTGAGTTGGGATGTGTGGAATACCGGGTGGATCCGGAGTGCCGCAGGCAGCTGGAGCCGGTAGATGACAGACAATGTGCGTCCTGGGCCGACGGGAAACTGGGAGTGGTTGAAGTTCTCCTGGTGATGGTTGGTTGCTGTCCTTGGTGCTGGCGCACACTGGGCACACCTGGACAAACTCATCAATGTCCCTCCTCATGTTTGGCTACCAGAAGGCACGTTGGATGAATTGTAGAGTGCGTCGCCTTCCGGCATGGGCAGGGAGGAGGGAGGAGTGCCCCCATTGAAGAACCTCCGGCTTGATGACATCAGGCACATAGAGTCGCCCAGATGGCACTCCTGCCAATTCAGTCTCCGCAGCCTGCGCCTGGCGAACCCTCATTTTTATGTCCCAAAGGAACGATGCAAGGATCATGGTGGGTGGTAGAACAGACGCAGGGTTTGCCCGGGGGATGTCTTCCTCGTACTGTTGTGAAAGCGTGTCAGCTTTGGTGTTCTTGGACCCTGAGCAGTATGAAAGGTGGAAGTTTTAGTTTTCAAAAAACCCAACCCAGGTTTTCAAAGAGCCCACCGCGCCTGTCTGGGGTTAAGCTGTTTCAGTGTATGGATGGTGATGATGTTCTAGTGATAACTCCAGACGATGAATGGCTCTCTGGTGCCCTGGAGCCATTCCTCCAAGGCCCACTTTATGGCCACCAGCTCGCTGTCCCCTACTCCATATCACTGCTGAGTGGGGTCAAACTTCTTGGAGAAGAAGCTGCAGGGATGCTGCTTTTGGTCTGGACCTCATTGGGAGAGAACGGCCCCGGCACACACGTCCGATGCGTACACCTCCACAACGAATGGTTTGTTGGCATCCGGATGAAGGAGGATGAGAGCCGTAGTAAAGCAGTGGCAGAGTCCACGGAAGGCGGTGATGGCAGTAGAGGTGAGGTGGAAGGGCTGAGATGATGGGTGCGTCAGAGCAGTTAACGGAGCTGCAATCGTACTGTAGTCCCGGAGAAAGTGACGATAGAAGTTCGCAAACCCGAGGAAACGCTGGAGTTGTTTGTGAGTCTTGGGTAGGAGCCAATGACTCACAACCTCCAGCTTCTGCGGGTCCATGGCCACACCCTGGGGCGAGATGACAAAGCGCAGGAACATGGTGGAGCGCACTTCTCAAACTTACAGTACAGCTGGTGGGTGAGCAATCTCTTTAGAACCGCTCTGATGTGTTGGACATGTTCATTAACAGTACGGGAGTATATGAGGATGTCGTCTAGGTAGACAAACACCCATCGGCCTAACATGTCTCTTAGAACGTCATTGATGAATTGCTGGAAGACAGCAGGAGCGTTGCAGAGTCCAAATGGTATTACCAAGCTTTCATAATGGCCAGTGGGAGTGACGAAGGCCGTCTTCCACTCATCACCCTCCCTGATGCACACCAAGTTGTAGGTGCTTCGGAGGTCCAACTTAGTGAAGATGGTGGCACCAGAGAGGGCATCCAGGGCAGAGTTGGTAAGAGGCAATGGATGTTGGTTCTTGATGATGATGTTGTTGACCCCCTGATAATCAACACATGGGCGTAAGCTGCCATCGCGCTTCTTCACAAAGAAGAACCCCGCGGCTGCAGGTGAGGAGGAAGGCTGGATGGTACCTTGGCAAAGTCCACTGGAAACATATTCCTCCATAGCCTGCGTCTTGTGGCAGATAATGAGTCGAGGTGGCTGTGAGGTGGCATGGCACCTGGCTGAAGGTCGATGGCAAGGTCGTAGGGGCGATGAGGAGGTAGGTGGGTTGCCCGTCTTTTACAGAACACCTCAGCCAGGTCCCTGTAGGCAGCCGGGATGTTGTCTGTGTCGACCTCGGGGGCCTCGGACTCCCTAGAACACGTCCCAGCCCGGGCCCGTAGTTAGAGTTCGGAACAAGTTGGCCCCCATTGTAGGATTCGACTTTGTGTCCAAAATATGAGTGGGTCATGACGAAGTAACCAGGGGTGCCCGAGAATGAGAAGAGGCGATGGTCGATGTTCATGGTGATGGGTTGGGTTTGGAAGGTGATGGGGCTAGAGGAGAGGGGCCAACATCGACAGATGTGATATTCATGGGCTAGGATAACGCCTCGGTCTTTACCCCCAATTTATTGGCGTAAGAAGATCAATGAAGTTACCAGCAGCACTGGAGTCGATGAATGCGGTACTTCCGACTCGTTTGTGGCCGAACTAGTTGCAGTCAAAATTGTTGCAGTCACAAAACTCCATAAGTTCAGCAAGTTTCACCAATATTTCAGTCTTTCATATTGCTTCATTCAGACCACAGGGAGAAGTGGATTTCCACAAATATTACAACATATTAAGATACTGAGATGCTTTGAAATATAACATTGATGATAGTAATATCTTTGTATTTCTCTAAACCACACACGTTTGATCTATATGCACATATAATTAAGAAGCAGGGGAAACAGTGTGTCATCCCTGGAATTTAGTCACCCCATGTCTATGGGTTTATCAACTTCACTATCCATCACACTTCTTGTTACAGATTGTTCACTTGCTGTGAGGCCCAAATTTATATGAAGTCTTGGCAACTGAAATTGCCCCTGTATGTTACTGTGTAAGGGTTTAAATAAATAAAATTACGGCAGGTTTACAGTTAAAAATGTAACAATAATGAATTTACACTTACATGCTCATTTCTAAATGGCTTAACAGAAATAATTGACATTTTTGAGTGGCTTTGTTGCATTGGAATTAATGAAAAAAAATAAATAAATGTGAGTGTGTGTGTGTGTGTTTTTTTCCATTTTATACAAGGATGTGAAACCTTTAAGTGTGCAAATATTCAAAAATAGAAAATTAGGAAGTGGCACAAGTAATGTTGCTACAATAGCTTTAAATACATGTTTTTGTTTGTTTAATTATTATACTGTATTCTAGTGTTAGTACTGTTACTGATGGCAGAAGAGTTTGTAAAATAGGGTTAAAATGTTACATACAGTACAAGTCTTATTAATACACAGAAATCACATTCTGTAAGGTCGAGTATCTGACGCCTTGTTTACACGAAGTTGTACTTCTTTGGTGCTCAGACAAATACACTCGCTGTTCGGTAATCGGAGAGAGAATCACAGATGAGAAATGGAAAAAGTCGATCGGATAAAGATGAAGTTTTGTCTTAAAACGACTCCAGCGTGTTAAAATTCACTTATACCACTTCAGCGCTGTTATTTCAGCCAAAGTAAAAATATGAACTAATCCCAGTAAAAATATTCAGTTTAGATTTCGTAACGAATATCTATTGGTGCAGGTGTTTGTTTATTAGTATGTTATTTTAAAGTAGATTATGAAATCCAGTGCAAAAATGTCACATCACTTTTACTCAACATTTTGATTGCATGCTACCTACTGTAAATAGTGCCCAAAGTTTCATTAAACTCTGTGCAGTGGTAAAGACAACTTTTTTTTAGACAGGTATCGACTGGTCCTCCAGTGTATGAAATGTACGAATATAATTGAAATAACAAGTTATGACCAATGAACAGACAAAACCTTTCTTTTATTTATACAGATGTAGTATGTTTGGCCTTAATGTTGTATGCAGAGACCTTTTCCTCTTCTATGGCTGGATCACGAAGGCCGGCTCCCGGTGAAAGTGTAAGTACCACGGCAGCTCATGTAGTCCTTTATCGGCTGTCTTTGATGCTGCAATCAAACAGCGGCGCTCAGTCCACCTGCCTTTAAACTCCCTCGGCTGCATGACATCACCCCGCTCGCATGCCACCTTTACATTTAGCTTAACGTCTGCCACAATAAAATGTAGTATATTTTTATATACATATATAAACATACATACATATACATACATACATACATATATTTTATATAGAAAATATTAAAAATCTTTTCAACACTAGGAATAGATAAGTTTATATCTAATTCGCCCGAGTGGATTGGAGTGGATTAGTTTATATATAAAAGTACTTTGAAGTGGCTGAAAGTAAATCTAAAAACAGAGGCAGGTAAAGTTATTCCACAGCAGTATAACAAACTGATCTGTATTTATCAGCTCTTAATGGTGGCACAAACAATTGCTTGTGTTACACAAGTCATATAGGTATTGTATCTGTATTTTCATTTAATAAATCTGTCACCATAAAAATATCTGTCACCTAGTATTACATTACATTTGAAATAAAAATCTAAATACATTTAAGGAGCAAATATTTACAGTATATATAGAGAGGAGAAATAGGAAGTGTTTTAAATGTAATTTCCTAACAATAAAGCATTGTCACAAGTTTTCATGCTTGTGGAGAAACTGCCAGCAATTGCATGAAGTAATAAGCATATTAAAACTACACAATAATGTGTTTATCACGCATTAAAACCACTAAAAAATTATAATTTTGTCCCCGTATCTAAAAATGTATATGATTATATTGATTAAGGAGGATTAAGCTCCGCCCACATCACAATCATCACATATTCCTCAAGAACTTCTTTCCTAAAATACATGTTAATGTAGGTGTCATTAGAATATATGAATCAATTTCCTTTTAAATCATACTTCAAATATCAGGGTAACACTCAACACATCATTTGTTAATCCAGAGAGAGATTTACCCATGACTCAGACTTCATGCTAAACCAGAGGGCGATTGTGAAAGAATACTCACACACACACCCACACACACACACACACACACACACACACACACACACACACACACACACACAATTCCAGGAACTGCTACTCACTTAAGAGTTTTGACCTTCCATTAATCCGCAAAAGTTCATTATTTTGTGATCACACTAACATTATAACTGCTATAAAAATGTGTTTCCAGTTTTCACCCCACTCCCTCCTAAAAATATGCAGCTCGTCATGTTACGAGAAACCCTGAACTCTCCTGTCCTGTCTCCTACTATACTGATACTGGAGACTCCTTCCATAATAAACGTCTCCTTAGAACAAAGCTTAACCATTTGCATTTATGTGGTGTGTCTGCCGTCTGAGTAGTTACTTTAGAAGCAATATTGCAATCTAGTGCATTCCTATAGAGATCTGAGCTGCACTACGGTCAGCGTTAGTACGTGTTGACTGGAAAACAGTTTGTAAAAATAGTTAAAATTAGTGATTTCTTTGTTTTCAGCTGTAGTGATGAAGGTAATCATGTCATCTTGTCATCTACGCAGCAGTGGATGCGCCTATAATTCACGTTTCATATAAATGACATAATCTGAAATTTGTTTTGCATTAGTTCATATAAAAGCAGACATTTCACTTTCTATAAGTATATATTTTTCGCGTCTGTGAGGCAAGCATACACAGAGTTTAGGTTCATTTTCTGAAGTGCTCAAATTCACCGAAACCAAATAAAGAAAAGCGCACCCTGTTTACTTTAATTATTTTACAAAATCATAATGTTTTGTCGTCATTGTGAGTGCACTTAAATAAAAGTATTTCAAAAGGTTTTGCTGGCGGTGGTACAGCGCAACAGGGGTGCTACTGGGATGTAAAAATGTAATTTGCTAAAAAATGTTTATTATTTATTAAAGAACATTATGATGATTATAACAGCCTACTGCATTTAATTCCTATAATACTGCAAAAAAAAACAAAAAAAAAAAACCCATCAACATCTGCTGACCCAGCAGAACATCCTGACAGTGTTTGAATTTTATGGTCATTTATTTCAGTTAATAAATCTACAGATTTAAAGAACACAAAGTATAAGATGACACAAAACCCTACACGCGTAGCTTTTCTAATTGCACATGATAAAATCTAAATGCTCACTGTGTTAATGCTTACTTTGCTTAAATTCAATCCTAATAAGATCTAATGTAACTTAAAATAAATAAGACTGAACTAAGGCCTGAGGCGTCGGTCTATAGGTATATAGCGCCACTCAGTGGTAAAAGCCAGCAAATGGTAAGTTCTCTCCCATTGCCGCCTCAATAAATCACGTGACTGCATCTCACAGAAGGTAGATTGCTGGATCAATTAGGTTTTTTAAATTTATTCAGTCTGTGTCTCCAAAGTTTTCAAGAACACAGTGTTACCTGTTGTCTCAACAAATACTACTGTAAAAAGTTGGGCTAACAATATAGTAATAATTCATTCAACATTTATCTAGTTTATTTTTACAGTGCAGGTGGCACCACTTTGTTGGCCCAACGTCTGCAAAATTTGGGTAACCTTTTGTCAGTGCTCCGACGTCGGCCCAACGGCGGTGCATACGTTGGGCCTATGTTGGCATCAGTGTTTGGCCCAACATCATTTTGTCCGTTGGTCCACTGTTGGACTATTGGTGGGTCCAAAGATAGGTTGGCTCAACATTGGTTTAGTAAATAATGACAAGGTTTAAAATTGGAAATTAATTTATATTGCTTTATCTTTGTGCAGCAGGCGAGCTCATATGAGGGTTGGTTACCAAACATGAATTTATGTACAGATCTCGCCATTAAGAACGCACGTTTCTTGAAAAGGGATCTCGCGCGCTTTCGCGGCAGCTCGCGGGAAGCTGTGAAAATGCCGTTCATTGCCTGTAGGGGGCAGTTGTGTTTCAATCTGAAGTATTGTGTGTCTCTCTCTCTTAGGCGTCCATTGACAGGAAGCGACAGAGCTCATAAACGTGTCAAAGCTCAAACTTTAAATACTGATATGTATTTATTCTTCATTTTCTTCTCTCCTGCAGTGATGATTCTTCTTTGACTGCACTTTCTCCATTCAGTATTATTATCATTAGTAGTATTAGTGTAAACTACCGCTGATTAACTGCCTCTCTGCAGTAGTTAAAACAGCGGATTCATTTCATTTGGGGTATTTCTAACAGGCATCTACTAAATAATAATCAATAGATCAAATTACCCAGTACTTTAACATTTAACCCAGCAGTTTTAAGAGTGTAACATAAAAATATTCCATTTGTAAAATAGCAGAGGTGAAATCATAGGTTGTGTATAGTGATTAAAAACAATACAACACAGGTTACGGTAAATAAATTCTCAGATTCGTCCACTGCAGGTATTAAAAACAGTAACAATGTCAATTTAAGAATCCGTAGAAGCTCAGTGGTCCGGACAAAACCTCTCGCGGAGGAGCTTTTCCCTGAATTCACCATTTTCACGGGGGCATCTCGGTTAATTCATACAGATGGACAGTACTGTACCTATTTACAGTACATGGAATTTTACGGGGTTGTCACTGACTGATTTACCCTGACAAAGAGCAACATAAGAATAGTGCCAGCTGGCACACCTTAGAAAATAATTCGGCATCTATTTAGAGTCTAAATATATATATTTTTAAACTTGTGCTACTGTTGTTTACTTACAATATTTGTTCATTAATTATTTTTCTTTAAATGAGGCTTGAGCTCCGGGATGTTGAGCCTATTTACTAGTATACGTAGACTAATCAGAGCTCTATCGCCCGTTCGAGTGTAATTCATAAATTATGTTTATATACAATTCATTTCAATCCCGCGGCTTTCACTTTACAAAAGGCAGCGTTTTGATCAAAAGGTGATAAACGCATGCGATAACAATACTGCATTGATGGATGGATGTTGTTGATAAATATTTAAAGTGATAATTAAATAAATAGCTGTCCATCTTTTTTGTGTTTATCTTTTCGGTTTATTATACACCTCTGCACCACTTATTCTAATAAATAGTTTTAAATGTTAGTAAAGGTACCATACAGTAGCAAGAGGGGGATATATATATATATACTGTATGCAGTAATTTGGTCATGTTCACCCATGGGTTAAACATATGCGGCATTTAATAGCATTCGCTAGTTATCAAGTTGATATACAGGTCAATCTGCATCAAATAGAATCTTACTTAGAATAAGTAAGCATAATAATAAATAATGAATCATCATAGTGTCAGCCTATGGGTGAACATCACCAAATTACTGCATAAACACTGGAACACGAGGATTTAAGAATTTAATTAAACACGAAAATCCTTAATGTGTTAAAATGTTGGATTTTTATTTTAAAGCCCAATATATATTTGTGTGTGTGTGTGTGTGTGTGTGTGTGTGTGTGTGTGTGTGTGTGTGTGTGTGTGTGTGAAATGTGTGGCATTTTAATTCAAATCCATCATTTTAATGTGCGTCAAGGTGCCTGGGCGTCAACTCGCACGTTCTGTAATATTCCACTGTCATTCATATTGACGCTGTTTTCGAGCCCTTTACTAAAGCATTCGCTAGTTATCAAGTTGATATACAGGTCAGTAGTGAATTACACTCAAAGTCTCAACTCCAACTATGAAGTCTGATTTCATTTGCTGGAGAAATAAAATTTAGGCAGAGACGTCCGCACTGTCTTGTTAATTTAAACCCCCTACAGTATTTGCCAACAGCGACCCAGTTTGATAAATTCACACCTATCGTGAATGAAAGGTGAGAAGAGATTCAGCGGAATCTTCTGACACCGTGTTTGCTCTGAAGGACTACATTCGACAAGAACATAGAGAATAAGAATTGTATTTCTAATAAAATAATTAATGAAATAATACAATTATATCAAATAAGAACTTTATCAAAACCAGACCAAATTTCTCATTCACCGCTGAAGTAGTTAAATATGTTTATACTGTAGATACGTAGGTCATATTTTAAAAGTACAATTGCAAGTAAATTACAAACAGCATGTAATGTACAATATGAATAAAACAGTATTAGACACACATGTATAATATGGGAGTATATACAGTGAAAAAGCTATTTACACATGAGTGCTCAAATGTAAAGCAAACGCAATTATTCATTTATTGAATATATTTCGCCGGCACATTGTACTGGAGCTCAGCACGTCTTCTTTCCATGTTTCAATCTGTAATATTGTGAAATAATAAGTTAAATGTATTTCGCGTATATGCTTAAATATTCCTTTTTTTAAGAATAAGAATTTTTAAGAATATTTACAAAAATATATAGATTTTTTGTTCATTCGTGTCTTCTGATGGTGATCAATATTTATAAATTTTTTATCAATATTTTGTCATATTCACGAATCAGGACATTCGCATAGTTAACACTAACTGAACAATAGGTCTGTACTTCGTAATACACCTGTCTTTAAAAAGGAATATTTAGGCAAATACGCTAAATATATTTCACTTAAACATTACAGATTAAAACTAGAAAAGACGACGTGCTGAGCTTCAGTTCATACAAAATGTCTAGGAAGGAAACGGTTGTCGTTATTTTACTAAATCTGAACATATTCAGTAAATTTGTGAATTACACAAAGTATCAGTAACGACGCGGGTGGCGCGAGGGGCAGAGCCGCGCTTCAACTGTTCAGAACGGGCGGATCCACAGGCTGCTACCGCGCGGAGGTCTGAACAGCCACCGGCGCGGACATTTATACACGCGACTGCCAGACAGACTAGGGAACAGTTCAGCGTGCGCGCTCAGTTTACTAGTGCCCCAACCCCCCCCCCCCCCCCGCTCTCTCTCTCTCAAATAAATAAGGGCATAAGCCCCGAGAGGATACAAGTTTTTGCTTTAGTTTCCAGAGCCCGTCCGTTCTCGCGTAGGAGCTTCGTTTATTTTGTGTTTTCAGTTTCCTTTTGTTTCCATTTAAATTGTTAATTAATAATCTCACGCCATCTCCAAATGGAAAGGTCTTCCCGTGCGTATCACAAACACTCTCACATACTCCTATTTCGTTTACCCATCTAAAGTCCTGCGTATAGGTAACATTTTAAAAGGACAATTGTAAGTAAATTACAAACCGCATGTAATGTAAAATATGAATAAACCAGTATTAAACACACATATATGATATGGTAGTATATGCAATGAAGAAGATGCTCCAATGTAAAGCAAACGCAATTATTAATTTATTCTGTATATTTAACTTCATTCAACTGTTTAAGTTACATGAAAAAAATTACGTGCTTATACCAGCCCATTATTATTTTCTGTTCAAATTTAAAGATGCACACGCGTGTGCAAAAAGTCAAAGTACAACAAAGTATACGAAAGTGTATAATGTTTAATAAAGTTGGCCTAAAACATTATTGTCTCCAATGCTGAAGCAAACATGATTTTGTTTTTGTTTTAGTCTATTTGTTGAATACAGCGTGACCGCGCGCTCCGAGGTGAACACATGCAGACCCCCAGTTACTGTAAACCCTCTTCTCACCTTTCATTCATGACAGGTGTGAACTAAATCAAACCGGTTTCACTGATGGGGGAATTGGCAGAATTGAGGGGTTTAAAAAGTATGAACAAGACCGAGCAGACGCCTCTGCCTAAAATGTATTTCACCAGCAAACCATAAACATAAATGGAAACCAATAAAATGTTTAATTATATCAATTAAATCAGACTTCGTAGTTGGATTTGATACTTTGAGTGTAATTCATACATTTACTGAATAAATTCACATTTTGTAAAATAACAAAACCCGTTTCCTTCTTGGACCGCATGTCTACTTTCCTTGTTTTAATCTGTAATATTTAAGTGAAATACATTTTGCGTATATGCTTAAATATTCCTGTTTATTTATGGTCTGGTGATGTATGTTTGATCTGCATTACTGCAAGAGGCGATGACTTTCTGGGGGAGAATGTCTGCCCCTTTTGTAAAGTGAAAGTACGAGCCGCGGGTTCACGCATGCAGACGAACAGCTTTATTTCAGTCATAAATCCACAATCACATTCCAGCTATTATTTCCAGCCGTGGTCAAATAATGGATCAAATAATTATTCAATGCTGGACACAAACAGCAACAAATCCAGATGATTATTTTTTATAAAAAAATCCCGAAGCACTTCATGTTTATATTTGTTCCTTCATTTCTTCTGATGCTGCTCGACACATTTTTACGACATTCGCATAATTGCTGTATATGTGCTCGCGTCTCATAGGTGTGTGTGCGGAGAGTTTGTGTATATGTGCGCGCGTCTCATAGGTGTCTGTGCGCGCGCATTTCATATGTAGTTGTGTGAGCAGTTAGTAGTATATATAGATGTGTGACTGTTTCATATATGTGTATGCAAGTGTTTCATATGTGTGTGTGCGTGAGTGAAGTTTGATTTAAGCCCCATACGGCGCCTCATAATTTAGGGCATCTCTTTTCATCATTATGAACATAATATGAAGCAGATATACGCAGATTCATCATAAAATATTATTATTGTAAAACAAAATAAAATTAATGTTTGCTTCAGCATTGGAAACAATATTGTTTTAGGATAACTAATTATACACAATTCTTCGTTGTACTTGGTCTGGCTTTTAGATAAAGTCCTTCCATGCGCCATCTGGCGGATATTCAGTGAAGCACAGCACATTTATTTAAATTCCCGAATGTTGCTTAAGGGATTTCGCGGCATGTCGCGTGCCAAATTGCGGGATCTCGCGGAAAAAAGCGCGCATTCTTAATGGCGAGATCTGTACGTACACTCTAGTACTGTACATAAATAACATTGCAAGAACTATATAAACCCCACAGAGTCCAGGTGCTGTTGATTAAGTCCTAAAACCAAGCTAAATACAAGCTAAAGTTTTGTGCCTCTTTGCTCCTAACTACGTGGTGGGTTAATAATCCTCCAAATGAGATGTAAATACCCTTGAGTAAGACATACGTGTGTTGAGAATCTGTGGTGGTAACACGCAGTTAATAGTTTTCCTGTAATGTGGTGAGAAAGATGTTTAGTTATGTACTATTCTGTGAGACTAATCGACCTGTTGCCAGTGAATACAGTAACATACGAAGCCATAGCAAGTTTAGAACCATAGGGATTGTTGCCATAGTGCCAGTAACGTTAAAGGGCTGATATACAGGACACCTGATATAAAAAACAGTCTGAGGCAATGGGTACTTCGTATGCATTTATTTTTATCCACCTTGCATTCATTCATTCATTGTCTGTAGCGCTTTATCCTGGATTCAGGGTCATGGGCCTGGAGCCTATCCCAGGAGACTTAGGGCACGAGGCGGGGTACACCATGGAGAGGGTGCCAATCCATCACAGGGCACACACATAGACTCACACACACACTACGGGCAATTTGGGAACGTCAATTAGCCTAATCTGCATGTCCTTGGACTGTGGGAGGAAACCAGCGTACCTGGAGGAAACCCACCAAGCACGGGGAGAACATGCAAACTCTCTGCACAGATACAGGAATCGAGCCTGGCTGGAAATTTAACCCAGCCTCTGGAGATGCAAGTTCTAACCACTACACCACTTTTAGTTATTTTGAGGGGACAATAAATTTACACTGCTATACAAACTTTACACTGACGACTTTTCATTGTGTCAAAGAGTCATTTATGCAGTGTTGTCCTATGAAAAGATATAATGAAATATTTGCAGAGATGTGAGGGGTGTACTCACTTTTGTGACATACTGCATATGATCTGACACAACATGTCTGATGATCAATCAATGAATATAATGGAAAAAACACATACAATGTCTGATGCTTACATACATTTGTGTTGTGTCATAAGCTGTGTTATGTGTAAAGTAAAGTGAAAACTATAACTTGTGTAAACATCTGTCTAGACCTTACCTTCAGAGACATCTGAAATTATGACCTCATGACCTTGTCTGTTACTCCTTTAAAGGTGTCAGCTGAGGCCTGTTTAGTTTAGTTAGTCTATTAATACCTGGAAACTATAAAGTCGGAGAAATGCCTGATCTCTTTGAATGATTTCATACAGTGATGAAGAGTAGCTCAGGTTTTTGTCTTCTTGGTTCTCTCAGGAAGTGAGAAACAGAATGTTGAATGTTAGTGATATTTGAACCACTTGCTTTTCAGGATGAAATTACTTTTGATATTTTTATACTGTCATGCAAGGGACACACAGAGTAAGTTTCTAATCATCACTACTTGTACTTATCTTCTTTGTCTTTCCGCTGTTCCCTTTCAGGGGTCGCCACAGTGACTCATCTGCCTCCATCTAACTCTATCCTCCGCATCCTCTTCTCTCACACCAACTAACTTCATGTCCTCTCTCACTACATCCATAAATCTGCTCTTTGGTCTTCTTCTAGACCTCCTGCCTGGCAGGTCCTACCTCAGCATCCTTCAACCAATATGCTCACAATCTCTCCTCTGAACATGTCCAAACCACCTCAATCTAGCCTCTCTGACTTTATCTACAAAACATCTCACATGGGTTGTCCCACTGATGTACTCATTTTTTATGCTATCTATCCTTGTTACTCCCAAAGAGACCCTCCACATCTTCAGCTCTGCTCCCTGCAGTTCTGTCTCCTGTCTCTTCCTCAGTGACACTTTAAACCACACAGCATGGCCGGTCTCACCACTGTCACCACTGAACTCCTGACACCTTTCTCCCCCCGGTCCAACCTGCCTGCACTTGCTTCTTTCCTACATTCTGCATTACCCTGGACTGTTGACCCCAAGTACTTAAACTCCTGCATCGTATTCAACTCTTCACCCTGTATTCTTACTGATCCACTTCCCTCCCTTTCTTACTAGAACTGTTGTGTAGAAGGTTTTTAAGAATTAATATACATGTGACAAATTCTGACAAATCAGAATGTGCTATTTTGTCAGGTTTTTTTAATGCCATGAAAAAAATGTTTTTTAGTTACACATTTAAATGCTGCCCTGTTTATTCCTGTTTTAATGCTTTTCTTATTTTATTAAATTTTTTTGCTTTTGCATTTTGAAAGCACTACACAATAAAACTGTTTTGAACTTGAATGCATGATTGTACAAATATTATCTGTTTTTTCTGCATTATCTCAGACTAGTATACTTATTATTATTACCGAAATAATAAACTTAATTTCTGAAACCTATACAGTGGAACCTTGCGAGTAATTTGGTCTGCTGGTTTTTCAAGACAAGTTTTTAAAAAAATAAATTTTAACTTGATAAATGAGCGATGTCTTGACATGAGTAGTACACATTTGCTTTGTCTGCTGAGCATCACATAATCACAACTAAGCCAATGGTTCTACTCTCTCACGCACGTGTGTGTGGAAGTCGTTCTACACAGTAGCCCCCTCCCTCCTCCTCTCGTCTCTTGTCTTACTTCAGCTTCACACACACACACACACACACACACACACACACACACACACACACACACACACACACTCTGTCTGGATTCTTTTCAAAGGTAAGGTGCAGGTTATTTCATTTTATATTTACTTTATATTTTGTATTAATTATTTTACATAAATATTTTTGGGTTGTGGAATGAATCATCTGAGTTTCCATTATTTCTTATTGGGAAAATTCACTTACAGTAGATATATACAATATGTGTTTTGATATACAAGCACACTTCCAAAACACATTATGCTCGCAATCCAAGGTTCCACTGTACAGTCTATCATTACCGCAACAGATGTTCATTAGATGTTAATTTATTTAATAAAAAAATTGTACTTTTAGTTTAAATGCATGTACAGAATCTACAATGACTATTAATATTCCATTTTTAAATCCATCCATGAAAATTTATTTGCTTTTCTAACAGTGTTGATGTTTTAGAGTGTTGTGGTTGTGATATTTTTTTAGGGCTTATTTTAAAAGGTGTTAAATTGTAAGTAAAAGTTTTTGAATGGATGTTCACAAATACTTCAGACTTTGTTGCTAATTTCTGGAAAAGAATAAAGTTAATTTAAGCATTTTAAAATTTTTCATACAAAGATTTCGTGAGAATCACCCAAATGACTATCCTGGCTGTCCTTGCTCAGTCATTCCAGTGAACATTGCAGTTCAGTGCTCTGAGGAAAAATGGACTGGTTCTTGCAGGACAATGTATGACCTCATACTGCCTACAGCTCCACTACAGGAACTTGGCTGTAATTTATTGCCAACACGGTCGTGACCTCTCTCTAAGCTTGTTTGGGCCATTAAAGGAGTTCAGCGTTTCAGACACGAAGCAGGCAAGACCAAGTCATGGCTCCAGCATAATGAGAAAACTTTCTACTTTGATGGTGTCCAAGCTGTAGTAAAACTCAGGGATAAGTGCATTAGTGTAGCAAAGGATTATTAAGAAAAATAAAGGGACCTTAACTCTTATAATTGTGTTCTGTAATTCTGACTTGATCAGCCCATGTATATAAATAGTATGCATGCATTAATGTCATATCTATTTCCAATTATAGTTAATGGAAAATCTAGGAAAAATTGGAATACGAGTTAAATTTCCTTTGGAATTTAGTTTATAAAGTGAAACTCTCATACAGTGCTGTAACGGGTTCAACCTTATGTGCACAGACGGCACGACAAGGCGAGGTCTTAATGGGGAAAAGGATCATTTATTTAAGGAAAATGGGGAAGGAAAGGGGTAAAGGAAAAAAAGGGAAGGAATGATGTGAAAAGGTAAACGTGCATGTCCGAAACAGTGCCCAGCTGTCAGGCGGGCACGCAGCTGGCGAAAGGTGGCGGTGGGCGGACTGGCAGAATGGAACACGCGGAGGCAGTGCTCCTGCACGTTCCCTAAACGGTTCTTCTCCCGCTGTCAATGGCCGGCCTGGCCCCGCCCAGCTCTCTCTAGGCAGCGGCCTCAGCGGGAGTCCTTGCTAACGTCCGCCGGCTGGGAGGCCTTAATGCAGTCCTCCTTGCGGCCTTTTCCTCTTTCGCAATAATAATAAATAGGCCATCATAGGCCGACCCCGTAACAAGTGACTTGCAAAAGGATTCATACCCCTTGAACAAACTATCAGAACAGTTGGACCCAGCACACAGGGACAGAGGGTGATTTAGAAACTTTTAATAAAGTTTAAATAGATAAATACAAGTAATGGAGGAGATGCAAGAATGCAATAACTTAAGCGTTTGCTGACTAGTCACACACAGAACTCAATGTCAGGTTTTGGATAGTCGACTGCAACTGGAGAAGGAAATGAGCAGCACAGTAATCTGGTGCAAAGGAAGAGGAT
>JAAGKR010009103.1:5000-28049 GCA_011419295.1 Clarias macrocephalus | reverse complement strand
ATATATATATATATATATATATATATATATATATATATATATATATATATATATATATATATAATCCTTATTAAAAGTGACCAATGACCAATGACCAATGACAATATTTTTGTGATGTTCATGAACTTTTATATTTCAATAAAGATTTTTATATATATTTTTATATTATTGTGAAAATTTTTCTTTTTTAAAGAAAGAAACTGCCAACTGGAAACTGGCAAAGCAGTGTAATCAACAGAAGCTTCAATATTAGGGTTGATGCCACACTGAAGGTAGAACTTAAAAGCCTTCTGTGGTCAAAATAATTGGTTCACAGACAGTATTAGCAATGAAGATCCAGTTTACTTCATTGGAACTAACATCTTTGACCAACTACACTCTCAGAGTAAACAAACAATAAATAAATATACTACTATATCATCTTGTACATACTCATTTTCTATGATGCTGAAAGATTACGAGAGAACAGTATATTCAATATGTTCTTAGGAATTAGGGATGAAACAGGGTTTTACCGCGTTATGCTATGCAACTCCATTAGATTACCAGTAGAAACATGGGAATATATATATAATTATACACACACACACACACACACACACACACACACACACACACACACACACACACACACACACACACACACACCAATTAGCCTAATCTGCATGTCCTTGGACTATGGGAAGTGTACCTGGAGGAAACCCACCAAGAACGGAGAGAACATGCAAACTCCATGCACACAGACCTGAGAAGGGAATCGAACCCGGACCCTGGAGGCGCGAGGTTACATTGTTATTCATAATCCTTCATGAATTTATTTTTAAAATATTACCAAATGCCAAAATATGGTAGTGGTGCTAAAATGTGTCTCACCTGGGTGAAAAAGTGAATTTTCAGATAGGATCATATAACACCATTTTTCATAATACATAATGCTTCTTATCTCCCTGATCCATGTTTCCTTTTTTGTAACTATGCATACACATTTATATTTTTATCAGATAAAAAACACATTTGCTGAATACTATTTCATGCCCATTTATGTAGTGTCCGTAACTTAAAATCTTTCTTGATCTTGATATTAATTGTCATACAGATGGAACATGGCCAATTTAGATTTCACATGAAAAGACATACACCTGAAAAAGTGTATTATTCTAAAATGCTAAATTCTTACATTTTTTTGCAGTATGAATTTAACATGGTTACGAACAGTACAGATTTTTGGCTTTTTAACTTTTTCCAAAAACCATTTAAGCAACAATTTTTACAGGGTATATGCTTCAAGAAGCTTACACCAATGTTCGTATCAATGCTCATAAAGAAATATGAATAATTCGCTTTTTAAATTATTACTGTTTGAAGCGAGACAGTATAACGCTGAAAAATTGCCATTTTTGGGGCACAAATATCAATCAGCTCATCAAAACGGATGACACGCATTTTCTGTATTATATGTATAACATAACAAAAAATTATAAAATCAGCACTAATACTGTGTTTTGGCTGTTAGTATTCAGTTCATTGGTGTACACAGACACATGCGTATGTATTTAATTTGTCATTATAATTATCCGTCCATTGGAACTTTGTCATAAGTGGGTGGACTATGGCTCATCTGAAATAAATAAAATCTGGTTTCAAGCATGCGAATTTACTAAATGTTTATTAAAGCATGCCGCAAAGCATTCTTAGTCTATACGCTGAGGTTATGCTGTATGAGTAATATTATATAAATAAAGAAATAGGCAGAGTGGAACATCCTGACAACCATATGTAGTCTCTATATATTCAAGGATCAACTGTGAAATAATGCTATAAGAGGAGAGCAGAGTATGTGTGTGTGTGTGTGTGTGTCTGTGTGTGTGTCTGTGTGGGTTTATGCGTGTGTAGGCATTTCTTGATAGCTACACATTGTCTCCTTGCATGCTTGTTTTGAACCTTAATAAGCCCGACTGCCTGGCCCTGGCATGGCTCGGAGAGAGGAGAGAAAATGGCTTTCTTACACTTCAATTTCACGCATATTTTCTTTGCGACTAATGAGCACCTTAAATACGGCGCCAGACTTCAGGCAAGCCTGTGAAGGCTGACATTTTCACACACAGCAGCACCTTGTCACCATGCATGAAGTCCCCTCTACCTGGTTGCTGACGTGCGTGTGTGTGTGTGTGTGTGTGTGTGTGTGTGTGTGCGCATGTGAGTGGGTGTGTTGAATGCTCAGTGACAAAAATGACGAGAAACATACTCAGCAACGAAACAGAGGAAACACTTTTTCAATCGAAGAAAAGTCACACTTATATAAAATATTTCGCATACATTCCTATCTGGCAATACGCACACACACACACACATACACGTGCAATAGCACAGATTTTTGTACATTTATGGGGTAGCTTTTTTTTTTTTTTAGTATCGCTGCTGTGTGTAAAACAGGACTTGAGAGTCATACTCTTCTCTGCGCAGTATTGTTGTCATCCTGCACGAAGCCCAAACAAATCTATCCACACAAAACAGAAGTCTGCGCTAATTACAGAGCTGGGAATAAAACGGTGAAAATGAGACAGTTAATGCCAGGGTTTATGCAATTATCCGCTACATCCCGGCTCCGAAATAGAGGGGGGAAGGGCACTTTTCACTTCACATTGTCTGATGCTCCCCCAGTTAAACCATATTAGGAGACATAGTGAATGGATGTGTCATCAAGCAGCGAGCTAAATGAAGGGAGTGATATGAAAGCACTGTTAACAATCTAAGGCTCTGCTATATTGTGCCACATTCTACAAGGTATGCGACGAATTAACGCTAAGGTCTCAAAACAATGCTGCTAAGATGACAAATATAGCTTTATTCTCTGTGCTTTTTAAACAGGTGATGTATAATGGAGAAAAAAACTGCACACACTCGCGTGCACTCACACACACACACACACACGACACACACACACGCACACACACACACACACACACGCGAGTGTGACCTGGACGTGAAGTCCTGTGACTGATTCCATCTAGCACCACCCGTGTCGTGCACGATCTCCCCAAGACACTCACTCATCTTTCACTCCGACAAACTTGCGAGCCGAGACGCGTCAGGTTATTGCAAAAAACAAAACATTGTCATTTTAATGCTGCAGTAGAAAAAAAGGTTATATGAAGTCATATAATGGGTGGTTCATTGTCAACAACAACAAAAAGAGAATCACGGCACAGAATGCATAACAGTGCCTGTGCTGTTTACATGCCAATATTTTACACATTATATTTCCATTCACTGGCAGCTGTCAGTTATTTCAGCAAATTAACTGCCAAAATGTAGCAGAACTGTCAATCGGAGGAAGGGTAACCATGGTTACTCTTCAGATCCCCCCCCCCCCCCCACCCAAAAAAAATGATAAAGCTGCAGTGTGGAATCATGGGAGAATAATTAGACAGAACAACATAAAAAGTTACCAATCAAAAAGGCATTCTACAATATAAAACAACAACCAAGAGTGCTTATAAATAATAGGTTACATTTGTGGAATTCCTCCTTGCATTATAAAGTAGCATCTTTTTGTACAACCTTTGAAATGTTCAAGAAACAATGGAACAAGTATTGTCTTGTACAAGAAGTTTAACCCTTTGAGCACGAGGTGGAAATAAAAGATTAGGGTGGGTTTTTTTTCCTCTCAATTTTATATCATCTGATTAAATAACATTTATAAAACTATTGTGCAAAACAATTTAATTAATGTCTTCATATATTGTGCACCAGTAGATAGTCATACTCCTCTTAAATTAAAAATATAAAATGATGCATAATTTAAACAGAAATTAGTTTATATGTTTATATGTACATTTTTACACCGACCTGAATTCAAAAGGCCCCTGATTTCAGAAAACTAAATGACTGTTTTTTTTTTTTTGTTTGTTTGTTTTTTTCTTTGACTTCACACAAGTTTTGCATCAGAAACCACTCGGGTATCATGTAAAGTAATCTTTTCCCATTTTCTTTTTGTCTTTTCTTATTCCATTTTGTGAGGTTCCAAAATACACAATAATGTGGCCTCTGAAATATATATTTGAATGTGGGCGTGTCCAATCTCTGATTTTCTCTCTTGTTACTTTCTATATCCTGGACTGGTAATGTACAAGATTTTTTACGTACTCAGAGGGTTAAATTTTGTCTGCTGACATCAGCACACACAGGTCACATTGACTAAAAAAAATTATTCAACAAAAAATAAAGGTGTTTCAATTATTAAAAGTTAAACTAAACCAATTCATCAATGCATGCAGCTTACTGCATCAGAGAGATGCTGAAAACAAACAAACAAAAAAGAAAAAAAGAAAAAAGAAACAAAAGTATTAATCCAATTTACACAACTTCCAAATACATACAACTTCATTTTAAGTTTTTCTTATATACCTTCATATTTTACCAGTGACAACAGAACCTCTTCACTCAACACTGCACAGATAAAAAAATTACTTTTTTTTTTTTTTGTTATTTTTTTTTTTACCTAAAATGAGAAAAGAGAATGTCTCTGAACCATAATGAGTTATTCCAGGAGGAAAACCCACACATCATGTGCCGAAACTAAACAGTAGTTTTATGGCATCTATGTGCAGTTATTTCTTTGTTAGTCATCATCAGTTCATCTTAGTTTTACGAAATGTTAGAGAGAGGGCTTCAGAGAAAGAATGAGAAATAGAGATAGGTGAAAAAAAAAAAGAGTCCTTGTTCACCGCTAAGGTTTCTCAAGTTCACAGACATACATAAGGTGGTCCTCAGGGGATTTGCCGTGAGTCTTGCTCAGATGGAGTTTGACAGCATGCTTGCTAGCAAATGTCCGGTTGCACAGTTTACACTGATACGTGGCGCCACTGGCTTCCTCGTCTGGGGAAGGGGAGTGGGAATTTGAGTGCGGACTTGGGTTGGAATTGTTATTAGGGTTAGAGATTGAGTGGGTCAAAGCGTGGGCTTGAGCAGACAGCAGTTTCTCAGAAAGGCCCTTTGCGTGACGTGATATCTGGTTGACTAGCTGCTCCCCAGATAACTTAGCCAGGTCCCTAAGCCGAAAGCCCAGATGTGATTCAAGATGGCTGACGTAGGTGGAAGGGGAGCGTATTTGTGAAGCACAGTCGCCACAAAAGAACACAGGATGGCCAGAATCTAGGTTCTTCAGAAACTTTGTGCCACCTGTCCGCCTCAACTGGTATTTGACGTTGGCCAGCCAGTGGCTAATGGTAGTCATTGAAAGGCCAGTGAAGCGAGAGATATGCATTCGTTCCTGGGGGCTGAGGTCAGACATAATATATTTGCCATCACTGGTTTGTCTCAAGCTGGAGGCAAACTGTGCTTGCAGGATAAGCAGATGCTGAGGGTTCCAGTTGGACTGCCGACCCTTGCGCTTCTGAGCTGGGGACATGTCTTCAGAATCCTCGTGTGTAGCACCATCTACATCTGATCGCTCAGACAGACTGGTTGGTGTGGAAGATTTGGAGACATGGCTTTCAGTTAAGTTGCGAAGCATATCAGAAATGTCAGACAGTGCATTTTCACGCAAGGGTGAATTAGACATAAAAGATGCCACAGCAGATGATGCTTTGACCATAGTTATGGCTGATGAAGGAGACACTGAGGAAGGAGTTGAAGTTGAGGAGGACAACACAGCTGATCCCAGTGAGCTGCTCTTTTCACTTTTGCCTTTAGTCAGGTCAATGGGTTGGTCATTGTTGATATGGTAGAAGTAGCGGTCAAGATGCTCGTTTGTCTTTTTGGTCTGAGCTGGAGTGGAGGCAGCAATAGCTGCCTTCTCTGCCAGACTGTTGCTCATTTTGAAGAGCATGCTCATGGGGTCCAAAGATGGAAGTGCAGGTTTAGCAGCTTTACCTAGGTGGACATTCATGACAGACTGAAGCGCACTTAAGGGGTTGACAAATGGCTGTTCTGGGGGATGGTCTGTTATAATTGCAGTGCTGCTGCACAGTGATGAAACTGGAGTTTTGACAGCATGGTCAGTGCCATTTTCTAATGGTTCTTTTGTGTGGACATCACCATTGGAGTCTTTGTGAGCATTTACTGTTCCATTGGTCTCTGGGGTTTTGACTCCTCTGCTTTCTTTGGGTGAATCCCCTCTGGCAGACTCTCCCGCCTCACTACTGCAAGGAGAGGGTGTGGTTCGCCTTAGAGGTGAAGCTCGTGCAGTTGTATCCCTCATTTTTTCTTCCACTTTGGCCACTTTTTCCGTTACTTTCTTGACAAGTTCCTCCATGGCATGAAAGTTATTTTTGGGTAGAGGTGAGGTCTGACAGCTTGGTGGTGAGATAAGAGGTTGATTTTTGGTTGGGGATAGGATCTCTTCACCCGAGAACATGTACTTTAATGGGGAGCTCTTTCCTGAGTTGCGCAAGGAAAGTTTCATGATGTTTGGAAGCTGATAGGCAGCATGGATGCTGGGATATCCTCCCCAGCTGGGTGTGCCATTCTGTGCCTTATTGATGGCAGATGTAACTGTGTTTTCCAGTGATTTGAGAATGTCCATCCCACCTTTAGGGCTTTCTTCCAGGTCTTCTTCAGTCAAATATGGATATTTGGAAGATATGTCAAACTTCTCCTCAGATTCATCTTCTGTTAATTTCTTCTCTTTGCTGATGTTAGTGGTTTCCTTTGTACACTCTTCCTCTTTTTCCTCTTTTTTAATTTCCATAGCAGCTATGGCGGGAGATATGCTAGGTGGAGGGGGTGCAGGAGGAGGTGGAGAAAAAGCTGTAGCCGCCAGTGGCACTGACTGTACTTTATCTTCACTTGAGGACATGGTGTTAGGGGGTGGGTTGGTCGGTGCCTCCATAATAGGCTTGCCTTTCTTGATGGCAGAGTTGGTGACCTTGATGAAGTGCCCAGTAACCATCATGTGAGCTGTTAGCTCCTGAAGGGTATCATGGGAGCTTCCACATTCCATGCATTTCAGGATCTGGGATTTTCGAGATTCAAACTGCCATGCATAGCTAGCACCATTCTGATGGCCATAGCGATTATTAGGGGTGATGTAGGGATTTGCTGTCTTTTGCAAGAGGTCACTGGCGTCTGCAAGAGAGGGCTTGGGTGTTCCTCCATTAGAGTCTGGTGAGCTGGGCAGTTCCAGCTCAATGGGGGCTCTTTTACGAGCAGAGGAGATGATCTTGGCTGCCACAGGTGTTACAGGCTCCTTTAGAGGCACTTTTTGATAGTGTTTTGTCTTGATCATATGGACGCTTAGATCTTGTAGTGACTCAAAGGAGTGACCACAGTACATGCATTTGAGGACTTTCTGAGCATCCTCCTTGCCTTCCATCTCCAGCAGTGAACGTTTGCGTGGCTTGGACCAGCGTTTAGTGCCCTCACTGTCTGTCTCATGGTTATCATCTCGGTAATGGCCCGTTTCGTTCATATGCACCGTGAGCTCAACTAGTGTATCATAGGCAGCACTGCAATCTTTGCAGCGGAACTTGCTGGCACCTGTAAAGATGGAGCCATAGAGCTTGGTGCTTTGCCGGTACAGCTGCACAGTGCTAAAGAGATTAGGCTCAGAAGCTGGGTGTAGTATTCTATTCTGATTCTGTGAAACTTGCTGCAAGGTTTTGGCAACAGCTGACTGGTGCCAGTCATAGCCTCCACTTCCACAACTACTGCTGCTGCTACTACTGCTGCTGCTACTGCTGTGGCTGCGTGGGGGTTTTTCAGTTGTGGGCTGTGTCATATTCAGTGATGACCAATATGAATTGGTCAAGAAGCTGGTGTAAATGGCCTTCATCTGCTCAAGGCTGTCCGGGCCTGCGTTGGCCATTTCTTCGCTACTGGGTGGGGCCACAGCTGGCATCTTCATGGGTGTAGTTGCATTGAGTGGTGTATGTGGCTCCTTGGCAGTGCTATCCTCCTCATTTTTTACGGAGGCGCTCTCAAAGTCCGACATCCTGTCACTGGTCTCACTGAGGTGTGACTCGCTGTCCATTTCATGGCTGGAGAGATCTGCAGTTGGAGAGTCATGGAAGCCTGGGCGGTCTTTGAGAAGGAAGTCCTTGTCCTGGCATGCGTATTTAACAGCAGGATCCTCCTCGACCGCTGAATCATCTCCTTCTACATCCTCATCCATTAAGGCAGCTTCTTTTAGCTCCTCAGGAACATATGCTGCGGAAAAAAAACAAAGAAAAGACACACAAAGAACCTTGTTACTGCAATGTCCAATTATGAAGATTTTACATTCTACATTCTGCAGCGCTTTGAAAAGCAGATGGACAGCTGCTTCCCCACATTACAAAAAAAAAATAAATAAGACAACAAGCTTATATTGTACACTCGTGTTAATTTTTTTCCAAGTTCACTACTGCATGGTATCAGCAAATGAACATTTGTCTTTCTTTTTTTTTCAAGAGAAGAGAGAGAGAGAGAGAGAGAGAGAGAGAGAGAGGAAAAAGAAAAAAAATGTCTCTTCAAACCCAAGTTGCCACCTTATTCTTCTCAAGGGGCAACAGCTTGAAATTAAAACTAAATTTGAAATTAATGAAGCACATTCTGGAGGTGGCATTTGTTTCTGAAGTAATAAATTACTTGTATCAACTTTAGAGACAGCGGTTCCTGTCTGTCAATTAATATGTCTTACGCTTCTTCTGCAGTCTCTAATGCATTCCCTAACAGACACACTCGCCATTTAAATTAAGAAAGCATTTTCGCTCATTACCCGGCAAAGGCTCGCCAGCTCGTAAATAAGAATGAATGTATGTATGTTTCAGATGTAAAATCTACCCCCACAAAACACATTTGCTTCAATTACGAAAGATTAGAGAGTTGAAAGTTATTATTTACTGTTTAGCCTGGAGTGTATGCACTCAGCACACATTTGAATACAATAGCTTATGAAATAAAATGATTCAAATGTGGAAGGCGTGAGGATGGAACCGAAGGAGAAAGCATCTAATTGTTTTCATTTATTGTCATTTTTTTGTGCAAGAACAAGGAAAAATTCCAGTAAACAATGAGGGAAAGCGATAGAGAAAATCAGAAAACGCGAGCAGGGAGGGTGTATATGACATTGTGGTAATTCTGCGCATTCCGATGTGTAACTGTTCATCGCACACTGACCAGGTATGTAAACAGCTCAGAGTGAGGACGGTATGCAGGGCTTTTCGCTGAACGTATTCGATCATTATAACTGACAGCATGAGTCAAACTATCCGTGCTAGAATCTCAACAGACAGCGTATAGATTCAAATCCTGTCAAGATTGTAGGCAGGACACAATGTGAAACTTTAAAAGTATTTGAATATAAAATATATGCCTCAATTCATTAAAAATATGTTATGAATTTTATATTCAAACATCTCCTTTTTTAGTTTTTAAACACCCTTATTTCACCCACAGAACAATACTGGCATGGTGGCAAACCTCATGCACAGGCGTTTAAAATCTAAGAATCAGAAGTAAAAATAACATAGGTATTTTTTTCCATCATTGGAAAAGTCTTCGGTTCAACACACACCTCCTAGATTTCAGTTATAGCATGCCTTTAGGCATTCTGTACAGTTACACAGGCTTTTAATGCTCTCCATGGCAAAGTGTACAATTTGGTTTAATTTACAAATGGACCCATTAATGTTTAGATTTACATTGAACATGTGTCAGATTTATAATGTTTGCACTTTCTGTATCTCTTGTCCTCTCACTCTAAAAATCTCGAGATGTCTATACAGCTTTAAAAGAGTTAAAAGATTAAGCTAGTAAAAAATAAAAAAAAGCACAGACATGAAATTTGGCTCCTCATAATTTAATACCCAGCAGCCATTACATAGGATATACACATACTATAACACATGAACACACACACATGCACACAAACACACACACCACCATCTGTTCTGAATCAACCAAAAAGACAGCTGTTTAAGAGAACAATGCCTTCGTTCAGGAAGCAAAACAGCTCTTTACATCAAGGCCAAATGGCAATGTAAAAAAAAAATCTTTCTCCTCTATATAAAAGTTGCCTTACAATCTAGGATTATGAAGTGTGTACACACACGAACACACACACACACACACACACACACACACACACACACACACACACACACACACACACACACACACACACAAAAGGTGTGTTTGAGTCAAACCGGGATTTTTGACAGTAATGAGAGCAAAAACTACTTTTATTCCTCAATATAATTCCCTGCTACACTAATACACTTATCCCAGTGTTTCGATACCATAAAAGTTTTCTCAGCATGCCGGAGCCATGATCCATGATCAGACTACCCGCTTTACGTCTGAAACGCTGCCCTCCTTTGAACTCATTTCAAACACGTGGAAGTGTCTTGGAGCGGGCGGGTGTGTGTGATTGTATATACAGTTCCAGCAGACGGACGCGCCTCTTCCGCAAGTTGGAAGCAAGTTATCTGATGATTTTCAAGGATCAGGTGTTCTTGCCGAGTGTTCACGGGAACAACAGCAGTGGGCTTTTTTTGAAGAAAAAAAAAAGAAAAAATACTTTCGAATGATTACATGTACACTACCAGTCAAAAGTTTGGACACACCCTCTAATTCCATGTTTTTTCCTAATTTTTATTTCTTTTTACAGTGTAAAACAATGATGAAGGCATCCAAAATATGCACTAATTTCCTTTGAACAGTTCATATTGAGATGTTATGCTCTGTAAAGCCTTCATAATGCCTATAATCTGAGGTGCTGTTAAGTGGTGATCATTGAGGCTGATAACTCTAAATGAACTTCTCTACAATAGAAGTAGGTTTCGGTGTTGCTTTCCCGGAACGATCTTCATAAGAGCCAGTTTCATTATGGTCCAATGGGTTTTGCAAATGCACTTGACAATACTGTTCTTGCAAGAACGATTCCAGAACAGCTGACCTTCGTGTTTTAAAATAACAACAGACTGTTGTTGTCGTTATTACTGTAATTAATTACCTAATGGCATGCGTAATGCTATTCCATGTGCTCGATATGAAATATCCTAAATAGCAAATACCTACAAAATAGCAGGATGTTCCTCTACATGAGGGACGACGAGAAGAAACCTTGAGAAGGTCAAGCTTTAACACTGATAAAAACGCCCTCAAACTAACCTTGACCTCAATAGCATGAGCGTGACTGAATTGGCATTAGACACAGCATACACACCTTACTAATTTGTATATGAAAAAAGGACAAAATTATTTCAAAGTCATTTGACACCAAACACAAAATCCGACAACATGGCAGTCAGCCCGATGGCGAGTACGGAGAAAACGAGTACAGAGGTGAAAGAGGAGAAGAAGAAAAAAAGCGGGAGGGTTGCCTGGAAAGACCCAAATGCTTAAGACACACACACACACACAGTTGCCCTGGCCATGATCCAGGCTATCCTGCCCCCAGTGTACCCAGACTCTATGTGTTCTAGCTGGGAACAATATTGCGTTTTCATCTTCAGGTTCCTCGGTTTTCAGCCCGGCTCTGAACACACCACACAGGTGCTCTTTTAATTAGAGAACAGGATGCTCCGGTGCAGAATGTGGCAGAAAGGGGAAGAGGGGGGAAAGCTGGAAATGAGAATAACCTTCCCAATGAATTGGCATCAGATTGGTAGGTAGAGGCTGATCTAATTTACACTTGGACATCCAGAGAGACGACCAGCAGAGAGCGCAGCTTTGAACACTGGAGGTGAGCGGCACCTTTCGAAGTGTGTACAAACCCTGCCTGGGCTTTCAAATTCAAATGCGAATTCAAATTTTATTTGTCACGTACACAACCATACACAGTATGATATGCAGTGAAATGCTTACACGGGTGTCCATGACCTAAATATAGAAAGTGAAAAAAATATATAGCACCAGAGAATATTATTAAACTAATGATAGAATTTACAATAAAATAAAAATAAATGACAAAATAAAATAGAATTAAAATACAACTATATGTAAATAAATATATTTCCAACCACCAATAAAAGAATGAATACAGCATGAACGGAGGGAGCGTTAACAGGGCCTGGGTGATGGAATGAAATCTCACACTTCTTCATATGAAAATCAAGCCTTCTATTAAATATCACTTACCATAACTACATTCCATTATTTTATCATTGTGTAATTTGAAGCAATGGAGTAATATCCACTGTGAAGATAACAGGCTTGATAAGTCTTGCCATATTTAAGGAAAATTACTAAAGTCCTCCATCTCTGATGCTAAGCATATAGAGAAGAAGTATGTTATCTAAAAATATTATAATAAAAATTTAACTAATACTGTAAAAGCAAATTTTTCCTTCTGATGTACACTGAAATATTATATGTTAATATTTCAGTGTACATCAGATGGAAAAAAATATATATACTGTATGCATGTACACACACACACACACACACACACACACACACACACACACACACACATATTTCAGTTATGTATGGTTGAATTTATTATTATTATTATTACTACTACTACTACTACTACTACTACTACTACTACTACTATTATTATTATACATTTTTTAAATATGTAAGTCTGTATAAAATTTCTCAAATGCACCAGGCTTTTCTGATTGTGGAGGACAATAAGGGAGCAAAAATGAACATGAATAGCTCCGCCCCTAGCCATTTGCCAATCAAATACAGTTTTGCTTCCACACGTGCGAACATACTGAAATGAAAAGGCAAAAGAGGGATGCCACAATATTTGCCATTCTAGGGACATAAATAAATAAAATATAAAAAATCAATTATCTTTAACTTTCCTATATTTTTTAGAGTGATGTTAATAAAAAATATATTAAAAAAAATATAAAATTGTAACATAGAAGGTAGAATTTACCTGACAACAAAATATAATAATAATAATAATAATAATAATAATAATAATAATAATAATAATAATATACCATAACTTTTATACCATTAATGCATAATGACTTGTTCTTCATATAGATATATATACAGATATAAACAATAGGGATAGAAAACACCAGCGTCCAGCCGATACGATATCACGATACCCAGGTCTCGATTCAGTTTAGATTGTGATCCTGAAAGTCACAATCCAAATACTGTAAGTATATATCCACAATTCTAAACATACTAAACATATAATAAGCTATGCTACCTGCCAATGTGCGAATAGTTTAGAACGCACCCCCGTAGGATTATAGAGGAACTGCAAAAAAAAAAAAATATATATATATATATATATATATATATATATAAAATTGATTTGCATGATAATTGATTTGCATGATTTGCAAAGAAAAACCATGACTTGTCACGCAAAACCATCATCACGACACGTAACTGAATCGATCAATCTGTCCCGCATTGCTAATAAAATAGCGGCTAAAACTTCAACACATTGTCTCGACTCAAGGTGGCGAGCTATTCGCGGCAGACCTGAACCTGCGGTGTGTTCATGACGCAGCTCTTTGATCTTAGTGAAGTATCTCTGTAGGGTATCTGTAGGCTTCCGCAATCCTCCGGTAACTTCTGGGCGTGTGAATGAGAAGGACAGGACGAGAGAGTGAACTACTTGGTAATTAAATCTGCTATATATAGCCCCCAAAGCCCACATTTATAATGGGAGGTATCTCTCTTCTAATGTGGCACTATCTGCAACGTGATATCATTAGGGGGAAAATGGTTTGTAGCCTTAAGCAGACAGGCTGTCTGTGTGCGGCTGGAGAACGAGAGATAGCGCGTATCTCTTTCTCGTCTCTCCGCTCGCTTTCCATTCTCCTTCTCCTTCTTTCCTCTCCTCTCCTCTCCGGCTATCATGGCCCGCGTTAATGAAGTTAATTGAATCTGAGATCAATAATGCTTAATTATTGCGATTTGACGCACACAGACAAATTGGTGGGGAGGCCGGGAGAGTTTGTGTGTAAGTGTATGTGAGACAGAGCTTGAGATTGTGTATATGTGTGTGTGTGTGTGTGTGTGTGTGTGTGTGTGTGTGTGTGTGTGTGTCTAGCGCTGGGGTGGGATAGGGGCCATGAGCTGGAAAGAGAGAGCGGACAGGCACGCCATCGATCCCAGAGAGACGCCCATCGACCAGGCCCTCTGACGGATGGAGGCACCTCTCTGAGAATGCAGCGAGCGAGAGAGAGAGAGAGAGGAGTGAAAGTGAGGGCAGAGACCACTCCACACTTCAACTGTGCCCAGCCCCAGGAAGAAGGGGCTGTAGTGTATTAAACGACAGCCCTATTACCTATAGAATTACTCAGACCTTGTTTACACACTGCATGGTGTGTAGTGAGTGTTAATTACGCGAGCGAAAGGCCTAGCCGCTGTGCAACAACATGCACTTTCCCCTAATTGTCCCAACACACTTAGCAGGAGGCTGGCCGTTCCTCTTTACAGGAACGCGAGTTGGGTTTTTATTTTTTTATTTTTTTGCGACAGCCAGAAAGTCGTCGAGTATTCGAAGAGCTAGTGATGACAGACGACAGCTAGCGAGAGAGGAGGCAGCCCGGATTAGAGGGGAGAGAGAGCCGAGGAGGTGCAGCGGCAGCCGCTGAACACAGAGCGGGTAAACATAGACGCTAGCACAACTAATCGCCAGCTCATGCCACTCAGCAGGAGAGGCTCTGACAGTCTGCGTGCATGCGTGTGTGTGTGTGTGTGTGAGAGAGAGAGAGAGTGTGTGTTTGTGTGCGTGTGTGTGTTTACACACCCCCGCTCTCTCTCTCTCTCTCTCTCTCTCTGCAAGTGCATGACAACCGGTAACCACTCTGGAGAGCAGTGCTTCCCTCACCATGCTCCTTAACACTCCCGCTAAAGCTCCGAGCCTCGCACGACGACAGCTTCCCCCACGCGCGCGACGTATGTGTGCGCGCGCGGGTGTTTCCATCCTTAACTTTCCGAGATGTGTAGATTTGCATTTCTGAATCAAATCAATGCATGTATTTAAGGTTAGAGAGACAGAGAGAGAGAGAGAGATGAAGCTCATGATCCTCTGCTTAACCCCCGAACCGATTAAGCAAACAAAAGGGATCGCCAACTGTTAAAATAATCGCGGAACAGAAATATTATTGGACTTCGTCATGGACTTCAATCGTGTATCGTACAGGCTGCGTGCGAAAACACTTTTGTTGGCAGAGTCGTGTTTTAGCCTTATCGCATCACAAAAACGATTTCCAATCAAAATTGTACATGTGCTTCTTGGAACGCTTCGTCCAAATATTTAAACCTGGAGGGTGAAACACCACAGCGTTGAGATTCTCATGGGTAAACACACACACACACAGACACACAGAGTGCTTTTTCACATCTTCCACACTTCTATCATTTAGTCTGTCTAACCTCATTACCTCTCTTGGTTTTCCACATCTCAGGCCAACACACACGCGTGCGCACACACACACACACACACACACACACACACTGTAATCATACTTGGTTAAAGTAAAAAACCTGAAGAAGGTGCATCAGTTTTATGGAATCCATTAGAATGATCATATATATCCAGTATGTATTCATTATATAAAAAAATAGGGTTCAATTCTCGCAGAACTTTCTGACATATCTGATGGAAAAACATATTCAAACCCAGATCCTCCTCTAACGCTGGACAATTATAATAGAAAATTAATCAAAACCGACATTCAGAACCTCTAATCCTTGTCATCTTTCCCATAACATTTATTCCTTTTATATTATTTTTTAAAATCCGCTAATACATTCCCCACTGTGTGTTCATGTACCATCCTCTTAAAAACATATTAAATCATATGTGGTCACATGACTCCTCTCCATCCAGTCTGCACATGGACGCACCATACACCAAGAGGAGAACTCTTTCAATCCCAGCCTGTATAGTTGAGTGTATATAAAGTGCAAGCCCTGTCAGTTAGCAGTTAGCAGTAATCATCCATTAATCATAATCTAATCTAAGATAAAATGAATTGTAATATTTATTTGAAATCATATCACAGAGGAGTAACCTGCAGTTTAGAAACAATCAGAATTGTAAAACATTAGAACAATGAATGTGTGAATAATAATTTAGGGTGTGTTATTGTCACCGCATCATACTGTATTATCCAGATGAAATCAATGTGTTTATGTTTGTATTTTGGGTGTCACACACACTCACACACACCTTACATCACTTGACAATAAATGTAAAAAGGTAAAACTTTTTGTGCTTAAACAGATAAAAGTAGATGGTCATATTGTATCAAATAAAAGAACAACAACAAAACTAACAGTAGGTTCATCCATTTTTTTAGGATTATAAAAAAGATATTTTTGTATGTCAAACAACTTTTTCTTAAATTAATTAGATTTAAATTCCAATTGTAATGTTACATGAAGTTATATACATTTTGTAACATAATGTTACAATGATGTTACAAATGCAATCCTTCATAGGGCACTCATTGAAATATTTGTTTAAATATAATAATGAAATGTAATAATTTCCAGATTTATTTATTGTATTTGTTTCCCCAAGAAATTTTCATTTGTTGTCATTTTTATGTTGAAAATCAAGCTTGGGGAAGTAAACATATATGGTTCTATATTGGTACGATATAGGGTAATAATTTTTCAAAAACATGTTTAAGGGTGTATATATACACAAACAGAGATAATGTTGAAGGCTTGTCTATTTTAACATAAAAAAATACTTAAAGGATAAAGATAAAATTGAATTGAAAATTGTCCCTTGAACGTTTTTAACTTCTTTTCTGTAAGCTCTCATCTACTAAAACTGTAACACAACAAGAAGCATAATTTCCTCCATATTTCTTTTTTAAACCAAACTGTGGATTTCCTGAAAAAGTAATAAATGGTGCCATGACATGACCTGTGCTCCCACTACCCAGAGGATGTGCTGAGTCCTCACTATCAAGCCGGAGAAAGAATTCTTTTGGTCCTCACTTATGGTCCTACTAATAAACCTGGCTGAAATTTCACTCAAATGGTTTTGAAACTAGTTTGCTTTGTAATGACCCTTTACTCATTTGCAGACGGAACCGAAAACATTAGCGGGGTGTTTCTCAGGAACGGAAGAAATGATCTGTAAAATAGGAGCTAAACTACTTTTTCAGATGTGCTACCTGCATACATACAAAGTGGCTCGAAAGTCCGGACAAAAACGTGTTTAAAAGTATAAATGACAGCAAATGCTCAAACTGAAGGACTCGTGTGTATACGCTGAATAACACAGAACATTTCTTAATATAACAGTGATGATTTCCTCCTTTAGTGCAGTGACGGTTTTGACCCGATCCTGATAATCTGCTGGTTTCTACTGAGCCCCAAAGTAGAACCGTGTGTGGTGTAATTTCTGGTTCTATATGATTTTCTGTGATTAGGTTAAAGCAATAAGTACAGTAGTACCAAATTTCAAATATGCCCACAGATTCAAACCATTCACAAATATTTCAAACAGGGTTAAAAAACAAGAAGAAGAAGAGCGTTCAATTCAAACCGGGACTTTATTTGTCTATATTATCCCCTGCTACACTAATGCACTCATCCCAGAGTTTCACCAGTGCTTGGATGTCATCAAGGTAGAAAGCTTTCCCAGGACGCCAGAGCCATGATTGTACTTGCTTGCTTCATGTATGAAACACTGGCCTCCCAGGAACTCCTTTAATCACCCGAACAATATGAAATGGCTTGGAGCAAGGTCGGGACTGTATGGAAGATGCGGCCATAACTCCCAGCTCAGTACACACAATGATTGTGTGTACAGTTCCCATAGACAGATGCGTCATCTTCTGCGCTCACCTTGGGCAGAGATCATCATTCACGGGACACATGGCCTCCTTTAAAACTTTAACACCGTTCAAATGTTTTACTACGGCTAAAAGTCTCATACCACGCTTGAAGAAATGTTATAAGTCCTGGTTTGACTCGATCGCCGGTAAGCCCCACCTCTTACCTATTTCCACAGATTGCCGAACTTGTTCACAATAATTCCTTGCTCTAAATAGCTTCTTGCTTTTTTTTTTTTCTTTCCTGAAATTACTTTGATTAGATCAGGAATAATCCTAGCTGCATAAAAATCATACTGTACATAAATTTTAACAACGCATTTAACTTATTGTGCCGACCGACGGCATCGGCAGTAGCCCTTGTGCATCTGAGACGTATCTCACAGGGTCTGAGACTTCTGCGAAAAATAAAAATCGGGCCTCTTTATTCGTCTGAATGGACTTTTTGGATGAATTGCTTGTTCTAATGTCGCCTCTCTCTTCTCCTTTTGTTTCCTTGTGCTGCAGCGCTGGACGCTTTTGTCTTGGGTCACTCAGCCTCCGTTAATTAATTAACACTCCACAAGAGGGACGATTATTAAAGATGTTCCCGAACAAGAGAATGATTGAGCCATAGAGAGCCATAATAGAACATGGGCACTTGTACATCCAGTCTCTCTCTCTCTCTCTCTCTCTCTCACACACACACACACACACACTGGGTAAATTAGAGACATCACCTTCAAATAATATTCCTCTTTCCATAAGACCCTTTTAACAAAACTCAGGAAATGTGGCATTTTATCACAAAAACTCTGTAGCGAGTGTGTTCTGGGTGTGATGTATGTGGCCTGCCACTGTGGGTATTTCTAAGGTCAGTGTGTGTGTGTTGTTGTTTTTTTTTGGGGGGGGGGATCCCTCAAACGCCTTTGTTAGGCTGACCTACGTCACTTTCAGCAGTCATAGTCCTAAATGCGGGGCAACCACAGGTCACACACCTCATTGCGCGCACACACACATACACACAGAGAGAGAGGGATATCCCCGGTATCGTTGAGTGTGAAAGCGAGAGCAAGAGAGAAAGAAAGAGAGGGGTGTGTATATGTGTGTGTGTATGTATGATATTCCCCTCTCCATTACGTGATGTGTATCTCTTGCTCCTCCCTCCATGTTTATCCAACACACAAGCCGGCTTCTCCTTCTGCATTTCTCACTATCCCTCCTCCTGTATATGCATCCTCTCTCTCTCTCTCTCTCGCTCACCCACATGCATGCACACACACACCCACACGCACATCCACATAGAATCACAGGGCTGTGTCAGTCTCCCATTAGAGCGGGTTGCAGGGTAATGGGAGAGAACAGATCTGGCTTGCTGTGATCCCCAGGGCCTCGCTTAGCTCTGCTTACACACACACAGACGCTCACACACACACACACACACACACTTGTATATAAACACACACGGCTGCAGAAAAACATACAAAACACAGCACTTTGCAGACACGGAAACATTCGAAAGAGCAAAAACAGTAGCCCCGCGCAAAAAGAAAACTAGCGTCAAAATAAAGACACGCTAATCTTAACAATAACCGTCCCACACACACACACACACACACACACACACACACACACACACACACACATGTATATGAACTCCAGGTCTTGCAGGGGTAGGCACAGCAGCAAAATAATAGGCATTTTCCAACCCATAATGCCGGGTGTTAGCCAGTGGCAGATCGCTGATTTAGCTACTAGGTAGAGACGTCAATCTGAGGGTCTTAGAGAAGAGAAAGAAAGCAAGAGGGAGAGAGAAAGTGAGTAAGAGAGGGAGGGAGAGAGAGCTCCTAATGGAGGCCTTGCAGTCATCTAGGCGCTGCCTTGCTGCCTCTTCTCATTCAGCATGTCACAGGATATCCATTACCTGCCAGTCTCCTCTGATCTCCTTAGACAGCTCTGATCAAAAGATGTCATTTGACCTACTCGCCCGCTTGGCGCGGCCCGGGCTTGCGAGGGGAGGGGGGGGCCGATAGGGTGGTCGGTGCATGGCCGAATCGAGGGTCTGTGCCCGCAAATAAAACGACATCATCGCTTCAGCGTCCCGTCATGTTCTCTGGACGATTATGATAATGGTGTGGCCGAGGTGGCTGCCGCCGCTAATGCGCGGGATATAGCCTCGCTCTCGCTCTCCCTCTCCTAGTGATTGGGTCGACTCTCTTCTCTCTCTCCTCTTTTTTTTTCCCTTTCCTGAGAGGCGAGGCATGCTTGTTGAGGATGTCAGGGTTAATCTGGGCACGTCTGAGCTGGCAAACAGAAAGAGATTTGCTTTATTTTGATACGGCGGGCAGACAGGGCCGAGCTCAGAATGGACTCCGAGAGGGCCTGATTGCCTATGATATTGCTTCTGCTTCATTCGATAGTGCCGTTTCTGAGCTACAGGCTGGACATCAAACCAGACACATAATCTAAATACGATTATGCACACAAACAAAAGCCTGCACTTACGCTCCCGAACGACCGCCGAACACACACAACGCAGGAAATGAAGAAAACGATATGATACGTAGCCGGAGCTGTTGCAGGCTGCGAGTCGGAGCCGGCTGTGCCGGGGCAATAAAAGGCTAGAAAACGCGTTGGGTTTTAGAGGGGAGAAAAACGGCGTGCAATAAAGCGGCAAAGCAGCGGTGCTCCGAGGCAATTTAGACTGCAAAACACAAACCATTAAGTTTGTGCATTATCTTTTAATTTAATCTGGAATGATTTATAATCCATCACGCAAGGCTTCAACCATATCCAATTATTCTCCGTGCCTTGATTGACAACAAAGGTGATTTATTAAGCTAATAAAAACTGATGTGAAGCCGTACAACCCTCCCCTTCTTCCCGTTCAACCCCCATGCCCTGAGAAATAAGCGACCTCATGGAGACGGCGAAGAGAAACGGACCCCGCCCATACCCTTGGATACAGGTCTGGGGTCAGTTACGTCGTTCCGATTAGGACGCCGCGCATTAAGGGTCGAGGAGACGGGTGGTCAGATGTTCACGTCGGGAGGTCGGGTAGTTAGGGTTAGGGTTATGTTTCGTCATGGTTGATTTGCCTATCATGACGGCAGGGTGGCGTGGGGCTTAGCCGTGGCCTCGCACCTCCAGGGTCGGGTATCGATATGCTTGGTGGGTTTCCTCCAGGTACTTCGGTTTCCTCTGACAGTCCAAAGACATGCAGATTAGGTTAACTGGCGTTCCCGAATTGCCTGTCGCGTCCGAGTGTGTCCTGACCCCCAGCTTGCACCCTAAGTCTCCTGGAATACCCTCCAGGCCGCCACAACCCTGTACAGGATAATCACTGTAGAAGATGAATTAATGAATAATTTACCTTTCAAGGTGCCAAGTAACTTTTTAATTTGTTGTTCCAGGAAGTAAAAACAGGGTTGTTTACAGGATTGCACAGTGCTCAAGCTAGAACTGAGCAGTATATTCTGATCATGATGAATATTTTTAAGCATGATTATAGTTGGTTTAGAGACACTGAGCAACTGTGTAATGCGTTGTAAAGAATTATCGAGTGTGGGGCAAAATATCAGATCTACAGGAGTCGCTTGAAAATCTACGCATCCCTGATTGGATATTAATCCTTTATCTGATTTTTTTCTTCTAAATGTTTGTTTTTAAATGGTTTACATTTCCAATTTTAATCCTGATTTTAAGATACCAGTGCTGTACGCTGCTAATGCATCGTTTTTGAACAAACCCCTTTGGATAAATGCAATCGTAATGCATTTGTGCACTGGGAAGTCTTCCAAGTGTTCCATATTGTCTAACTGTAACAGAAACACGTAAGGAGAAGGTATGAGAGAGAAAGAGAGAGCAGGGTGCAAGTCAGATATGAAAATGTCACCCACTGCAGAGTGAAGAGATTCTCTGCTGCATCGCCGGCTGACGCCGTTACGTCTCTGGTTCCGCCGTACTAGTTATCAACTCTGCTCGATCACTTTACATTAATGAAAAGTAAATGGACCTGCGACACGGGTCCAGGAAACAGGCGTGAGATTTTCATCTACGCGTCGAAGACGCGTGGACTTGAATAGACATATAGGTCAAATATGGCCGATTTCTAATTCTAGGAGAAGCAAAGAGATGCATGTATTGTAAAAATAAAGAGTATACTACCACCACCACCATCACAGACGGTGTGTGTTTGTGAGTGTGCTCGATTGCCTTTCCTGAGTTTATCATGGGTGTGGGTGTGTGTATGTGTGTGTTGAACGGCTCATAAACCACGGCAGGACACATTAATGTCCATAGTGCTTTGCCTGCACTGGTAAACACACAAACCTTCCTCGGCTAATGATGCAACAAGAAAAACCAGCAATCAGAAGCCTTCGTGGATAGCGGCACCGGCCTCGGACACGGCAGTCTCCCACACACACACGTAGCACTGTAACATTAAGAGTGCACCCTTAATAGGTGCCGAAGAAAACGTCTCGCTGGTGCGTTAAACTAATTTTTGTTGCATTTCCATGAAATGTCTCGAAACAAAGAATGACTCCTGCGGATGTAGAGACGCACGTAACAAGATGAAGGGTCGAAGGCTGGAAGATGAGGAGAAGATTAAAAGGGAAAAGGAATGCAAAAGAGAGTGCAGCATTATCTCGGAGCAATCACAAACTCTCTCTCTCTCTCTCTCTCTCATGTATGGGTTCCACCATTACGCCGAGAATGGCTCTTGTAACTCTTGTAATGCGTGACAGTAAAAATGTGAAGCAGCTCCAGCATGCCAGCTTGACAGAGATGTAAAAGTCGTCGTGGACGGTTATTTATGGCTGTGTGAATTAGCCTACAGAGAGTATGAAAGTTAGGGTTAGGGGTAAGGTTAGGACTGTGTGTGTGTGTGTGTGTGTGTGTGTGTGTGTGTGTGTGTGTGTGTGTGTGTGTGTGTGTGTGTGTGTGTGTAAAAGGGATTGGGGGGGTTAAAGTACAAGAGTTGACCCTATAAGTAGCATAACTACAGAGGTGGTCTGAGGGCTGGAGGGGAGAGAGAGAGAGCGAGAGAGAGAGCGGGCTCGCTTTTGTGTGTGCTACGTGCTGAAATGAAACGCAGTAGGATGTAAACAGGATGCGTAATTAAGACACTACAATTCCAGAAAGCTGGATGTCGCACACACTCGCGCCTTTCTGGGAACGGATTATGTCTAAGATGAATCATGTGATTTCAGGAGAAAGGAAAAAAAAAGCTTCGAAATAAAACTTTATGAAGAAATGTAACTACTAAACCTACAGCTACTAATTATTATTATTGTTGGTATTATTATTCATGCAGTTCTAATTACATGGACGATCTTTGCGTTTCTGCTGCACA